>CM067068.1:8025083-8070083 GCA_033980235.1 Diadema setosum
TTAATTCTTAGGCCCTAAGCACACCCCGGCTACCCACTAGCACTTGCACATTTTTTGTTTGTGCATGTGTGGGGTCTGAGTGTGTGAAAATGCATGTGTGTGTGTCTTCGCCTAAGCCATATCATCCCATTATCACCTTATTTTGCTGGATAATATTCATGAAGACAGAATCAATTTCTTCCAAATCCATGCAAAAGCATGAAATTTACTGTCCTTTTCAGTGAGCAGAAGTTGACATAGCAAGAAACTTCTTAGTGCTAAAGCAGGGCTCAACATAAGCTCTTGCCTGCTTACCCACGGCAAGTTAAATTGTATGTCAGGTCAGAAAAATGTAAAAATGATAAAAGTTTACTTGATTAGGTGGGCAAGTCAAATTATTTTGGCTTAAATATGAAAATCAGAAACTCCTCCAGTGAATTAAACAGTGGACTCCCATTACAACGAAGTCCTCGGGACTGGCAGATTTCTTTCATTATGTTGAAATTTTGATATAACCGAACAAATAAACAAGGAAAACAAATAGAGCGGATAATATTGCGGCCTGAATTTTTGCTTCGTTGTAACTGAATTTTGTTATAACCATGTTCATAATAACGGGAGTGCACTGTAATACCTAGGCACTATTTGGGGGCAAATACTTTATTCTTTTGGGCAAGCAAGAACATTGATGATTGAATTGCCTGCTGGGCGAGGGAAGGGAAAAATGTAAGATCAGGCCCTGGCCACAGGATAAATGACAATGTCTGTTGCTCACTTCATAACTTTGGCCTCATCAACGAAGTCATCTTCAGACATAGATCCTTCCTGCATCATCTTGACCGCTACAAATCGGTTGTTGTGGGTCAGCTTGGCCAGGTGCACCACACCAAACTGACCACGCCCTAGTTCGTGGATGATGTTCAGCTCAGACCACTTGATCTCCCACTTTGCTGTTAAATATGAGATGCCAGAAAAAATTTGCATCAGACATTTAGTGCTGCTCAACATATTATCAACTTTAAAGTGCAATTTCAATTTTGTTTTGTTCAAACTTATTACTAGACAGAGTAAAATCTAACTGAATAGGTATGACTGTATGTCAGTCTTTTCATGTTCATGAAGTAACAAGAGACAATGTCTTTGTGATAAAGACTTTAAATTTAAATTTTTTAAAATCATTTTTATCCTATGTTTAATGAATTGTGATTTTGGTATTGCATTATAACTGTATCAATAGACTAATTAGCTTAATTTGTATGCATGCATGTCTTTTGATGTACAATTGTGAGCAATTCAGCAAATTTAACTGCTGCAAGTCACAATTCTAACAAAACATGACAATTAATAATCATAACAAATATCAAATTTTCAACATTCACATGTTTTCACCAACTAGTGATACTGGTCACAACCACATGCAAATAAGTTGAGGTAAATGAGATAATACTGAAATCAATTTGCATCTCTTCCATAGGTATATGTGCAACAAATATCATAAAATCATATCAATGGTCACTAACTGAGCAACTACAACCTTTCAAACCTAAAAGTCATCACTGCCAGATAATCAGAACACAACAAAATGTTTGATGCAAGGAAAACAAGTTTTCTTTTTGAATTCATGTCTGCAGTGTCGGTCATTTAGACGTTTCTGGGGGTTTGATTTCTTGACCCTATTTTATTTTGCATGTGTGGTTGTTGTTACCAGTATTTCACATGTTTTCACACTGTTTCCTCCAACGTTTAAACTTGACAACTTTTTTCCAAGTCAGATTTTGAAGAAACAATTTTTCATCTTGGATTTTAGTAGTCTGTTTATAATGCCAACATGAACATAGCAAGGAATAACACTTAAAGGGACTGTACAGTACTGGTTTAGGTAAGGATTCATGTTTTGAACATTCCTAAGTGAGATAATGAAAAGCCTCTTATGAAATATGAAAGAGCATGTAATTTTAAGAAGGATTCAATGTTTATTTGATGAAAACTGGTTTTCAAATGGCTGAGATATCCAAAAAAGTGCTAATAATAAAAGGCGACATGCCCCAACTTTATTAGTGTCTCTTTGTTTCACCTTGTTTTTGGATATCTCAGCTATTTCAAAACCGATTTTCATCGAATAAACTTTTGATACCCCTTAGAACTGCATGCTCTTTCACATCTCATAGAGTGGTTTCTGAATATCTCACAAAACGTTAAAAGCTAAATCTTCACCTCGACCAGAACTGTACACACCCTTTAAATAACTACAGTCACAATATACCAGGTACCCCAAAATACCAACCAAACACTATAGATGTTGTATTTTGTATCTATTTGTATTGAGTAACAGCACTGCATTTGAAATGAACAATGAACTAGCTCAAGACATCATCAGTCATACAACATAGAGCACTTAGTCTAGCTTTGGGCTGTGATTTCTAGTCATGCAATTCAACAGTGGTCTTATCATCTCGCATCTAAAGTGAAAGGAAAAGTCTTAACCAAATTATGATTCAATGTTAGCACAGTGACCACTTTCGATGTTATGATAGTCATGTATACACACTTGGACATCTTACAGTATTGGATCTTTGTCGAATCAGTGTCTTGCTGGTTTATCAGGAAATTTGATCACTTTCTGTAGCTCCTACTTACTTGAACCAAGGCCAGCGGTCGTTGGTAATGTGAAGCCAGGAGGGTTACGCAACCTTGTTATTAAACCTGTTCAAAAAAAGACACACAAACAGCACACAATATGGTAAAGCTGCCAAGCAATGACTGCTGTATATCAAAAGCAAAACACAGTTTCCATACGCCTGCAGAAATTGTCAATCTTTGCTCTAAAATGGACAACTATATGCAAAGGAAATGTGTGAATGAAATGCTGCGACAACAAAATTTCAGTCGGGTAATGACAAAAATGCCAAATATTAGCCCAAAAGATACACAGACAGTGTTGCCATCTGAGAACATTATCTGATCATGGTAGCTACGCTGTATATAATGTTGTCATAAGTAAATCAATTATCTCTAATAGACAGACTGGGCCAAAGCAGTATCCATCAATCTCCCACACAAGAGAGAAAACATGCAGCTTGCTGAGAAATACCACTGCTAGGGCTTCTGGGAACCCAGTGGTTTGTTTACAAAGGTTATGAAGATTGCGCAACCCTGCTCATGAGTAACTCATTCTCACACTAACAAAACTACTGCACATCTCATTTCAATCTTCTTCTTAGGCAGTCAGATTAGTCTTTATTGCCAATCATCATATCTATATGAATACATGTTAGGAGATGTATATATAAGCAATTACAAAAGTGTAGATATAAAAGTGTGAAAAACAGAAGGAACAGAGCCAGATTATGAAAAAAAAAAGACAGAATAGGTATGGAAAGAACATAAGCTCAATATCATAGTTTTGCGTGTGTAAATATTATGTAGTAAAGAAAATAAAGTCGATATCATAGTTCTGTGTGTGTAAATAATCAGAAAATTGTGTTGCCCTTACCCCAAAATATAGTAATTAAGAATTAATAAAAATGATTTGTACAACTTGACTTCTGATAAAAAGGAACTGATCAAGATAATCCCATGACACTATAAGCCACTTGGCATGATGCTAAAGTTTAATGTCATACATTGGATTTAGTAGTTTGCACGTGCAATAGAGTATAAAGTCCTAGTTATTGTTGGAAATTCCCATGTACATGAGTTTAAAGTCTCTGGCATTGCCATTCATCTTGATTTCAGAGTACTGTTCTATGAAAGTTGTCAGCGCTGACAACTTGTCAGTCACTGACAATCACCATGGTAACAGTCAGTGACAAGAGTGTCTCAGCCAATCAAAACCAAGGATTTTACTGAAATTGTCAGAGACTGACAACTTGTCAGCACCGACTAAATTGATGAAACACCCCCCAGATATATGCAGATACAATCACCAGTATTACGCCGAGTCCAATATGGTTCAATGAGTTGCTCTCCTCAATCAAAACATTAGTATGCGTACATTAATGCATAAATAGATTTATTTGGTTTTCATTTCCTTATTTTAGTTACTTTGCAAATTCCCTGCACTGATATTCAAACTACTAAAAATTGTGCAATGGTCATGGGGATTATTTGAATGCATAACTCAAGGCATTCGACTCAATAGAATGCTTCCCACTAAAGTTTAAATGACAGACTTGTTTGTGAAAAAGGCAGCTGCCTGGCTTAGAGCCAAATTTGGTGGTAGCAATGTCATATTAAACTTAATTTTCAGTTTCAAATCCTGTAAAAAAATAACAACAACAATAATATTATGTTTTGCTCATGTAGGCATGGTACTCGTATACATTTGGGTTGCTTAATGATGAAATAAAACAGAAATTTCCAGATAAATTCCATATTTCCACATACAGACTAGGTACGCGCTTGCTCCAATGGAGGCTATGCAGCACTGCGGAATTAGCTCTTGTTGTTAAAATGTACCACGTGTAAAGAGCCTTAGTCTGTCCTCGTCTTCCAATACACCATTCCTTCCTTCACCATAAAGATAGCTATCTTGACTTATAAGACCTCCCCTTTTCAATAAAATCAATCTGCACACAGCATTGAGTACTGATCACTGCCTCTCATCACTTACAATCAGAAAAATTAGTGTATGCATTTTTTGTGAGCTGATCAACCATTAGAGTCACACAGTTAACATTTAGCTTGTAGCACAGACGGTCTTTTCCAAATGTCACCAGAAGATGCAAGGGATATTCATGGATATAAAACAATCATTACATATATTCGCTAATTTCTTACTATTCTACGGGTAGATGGATTAAACTAGATCTTGATACATATCTTGACACTACCAGATACTATCTTCACTATAGACTACAGTCTATACAGAACATATTAGAACCAGCTATGGCTGTCGGGCAGAAGCTTGGAAGTCTAGTGGATATGATGCCAGTCCGGTAATCAGGAGATCGTTGGTTCAAATCTTTTTTCTTTTCTTTTTTTAAATCATGGCTTTTACTAAAACACTGAATAATCGGTGCTTATTTCATTGATGAAGGGCAATTTATAGTCAATCTGTAGCAATAGACTGCAGTCTATAGTGGAGAATGCTAGGTATTGAAAAAAAAAAAGAGATGCATTCGACCTTTAATTATTTTCTTGCACTACCCGTGACCTGCCATTGATCGGCTGTCTGTAAGACTCACCTCCTGCATTCAGCTTGTGGTATTCTATGAGCTTGGCCATATCCCTGAAACAGTGCTTCTCTGCTACGTAGAATTCATTGTTGTGGTTTTGCTTGATGTGGTAGTGCCGCACCACGTCTTCGCCCGTTGGTCTGTGCAGTGGGCAAGATCATGAAAGGTGGAAAATATGATTACCAGTCTCTCACACATTCAATGTGTATGTGTGTGTGTCTGTGTCTGCCTGTGTCTCTCTCTGTCTTTCTCTTGTGAAGATCCATGTAACAGAGACACTACAATGGCACATACAGTTTTATGCTAGACTGTAATTGATTTATTCAATATCAAATTTAAGCTCTATGGAGTCCTTATTTTTGCCTTTTTTTGGGGGGGGGGGGGGAGGGGGAGGAGCTTGTACTCAATGTTGTCTGAGGTAGCATATGAGATCATGGCCATTTATCATTCAAAAAGCTGACAAAAAAAAAGCTACCAAACAATAAAAAGTAGAAATGTCATTTAACAGCATTTACCAGTATAGAGTGACTTTAAAACACTCATGAGATAATACTTGTGAAATCTAGTAATCAAGAACGGTGCTGATTTAAACCACTACATTTTGCAAAGATGACCAAAGCTGGGGAACTTTCATGAAAAGAAGAATTTTGTATTCATGATAGGGGTGGGGGGGGGGGGGAATAAGGCATTGTGATATGTACACATCTCTTTGCCTCTTTCCGAAAAAGCTGAATTTCACTGGTGGAGGATATCGAGATTGATCAATCTTTCTTAGATTTGAAAAGTATGATGCCTCCACAAGATCAATGGGAATTTGACGATCTTACCCTTTGTCTTTTGCTAGTAAAGAGAGTGTGTAGAGACCGGCTGTACTTGAATTTCTGACAGTGAAGCAGCCATCTTTGCCTTCTTGACGCAGTTCCAGCTCTGTTCGTTGTCTGGACCACGTTCCGTTGAACCAGCTGATTGGGGAGAACCAATGACACAAGACCATGTTTTCTCATCCACAAGAACACAAAATACAATCCTTTTACATAAAAAATGGTACATACTTGGGATTTACAAACAAACAAATAAACATAGACACTAGAAAATAGCCCACAACCCCTGTACTGTATCAAAGTAAGCATTCTTATCACCTGATACTCAAAAGTCAAACAAGGGCACTGCTGGGAAAAAATTAAATTCAGTTCATGGCGGACAAAAGAAGTGAGAAGGTAAAGAACAAGAGGCTAGATTACGTACTCATATCTTTCCAGACCCGTTGAATATTTGCTCTTCTCCTCCACATAGTTGCTTGGGATGAAACCCTCCTGCCTGCAAAGATAAAAGGGAAATAGAAGAACAAAATGAACAGCATTTAATTTCTGCATACATTATTCACCTCAGAAGAACTGCACGTGTAGCTATCATAGTCACAGACACCCCTTTCAGATTTTTGTGGTTGCATTTAATATCCACATCAAAATAACAATGATAAGACCCAAATGATGGTGTTAACATAGCCTGGAAAGTCTCCACGATTTTCATGAGTACCTATTCTACAATGACACAATGCTTCTGGCAATAGTAACTCCTCTTGCACACACTCACAATTCTGTGCAGCTAGTGCTGTAGGAGAACCACATGCACACATGCACACAAACACACATATCTAACACACACAAAAACCCCCACATGTTTGCATGTGGGCAAACAAGTGATCTTTTAACAAGACTTAATCGCACATGCTTTATCTAAATCACATTCACATATTTCCACTGCAATGCTGACAATTTTGATTTCGCCATTTTTGGCAATGTATTCAAACTTGTAATTTTATCCACACAGACATTTACTGTAAAAGCTGTTATTTTCACTAGGGTTTAATTTTTGTGAATTTCGTGAATCACTGTTGGGTCATGAATTTAACAACACACAAAAAATATTGCTACACGCTAGGGTATTAGTGCACTTATGATAGCCTTGGTATAAAATTATGAAAACATCTTGTGAAAATATCTGTATGCAATAATAACAGCTTTTACAGTACCTGAAAGGGGTATTAATTACGTTTAATCCTGGATCCTGATCTTGCAAACATTTTGTCCCTATCGAAAGCTCAAGCTGCACGACAAGTCACAGCAGCTACTCATATTTCTCTTGATCTTCCCTCTCCCGCCAGACACAACATAACTGTTTGATGTGAAATCCTTCTCCACGTCATGTTGACTTTGAGAAGCAGAGTATTATTACACAAACGGAACAACGGCGGCATTCACACACGGGAGTTCTGATCAGTCTTTGCATTGTGATGCAAAAATCAATCATATTTGCCACCATTAACACATGGCTAAAAAATATTACTTTTAATAGCTGGGCTGCAAAATGAAGTGCTGCGAATCTCCAGACTGTGCATGCTTGAACAATGGCTGGAGAGAACCTTTGGCATCAGAGTGTGCGGACCTACATTGTAGTGTACCAAGTTGCATCATGGAATAAAGAAAATTGATGGTTCCTTCGCTTGTCGTTCACACACAATATGCTGGCAAATTATCACAAGAATTAAAAAAAATAATAATAATCACGCTGGACTGATGCAAAAAATGAAGAGAAGGTTTGTGTGCGAGCAACAAGGAGACTAATTACACAATGACATCACACCATCTGCTTTTGCATACGTACATGTCACAAAATGATATCACTATGATGAAAAAAAAATCCACCTATTATACATATCAAAATGTCACACAGTAACTACCGGGTACCTTATTTTTTGCAAGACTTAAATGAGATTTCCTCTTTTCTGTATGTTTGCCTCAGTCTGCAATTGAAGTCACTTTGAATATGGATTGAATGTTTACTTCACCGAGAGGGAGAGAGCGAGAGGAAACAGCCAAGCTAAATATTATCAAAGCTGATCAGTCCTACTACAGAGATTCTCATCCTGGTCTACACGTGCAGGACATGGCTCAAGCTCCGTAATGTGGTAGACTCAGCTCAAGACTGTCATACTCCAAGCATTTCTTGTAGTTGCCCTAGATCCATTCTTACACAAGATTTCATTAAAAAACAAGAGACCCACGGGTCTAGCGCTTACCTGAGTATCGCAAGTTCACCTTTCACGCAGTCACTTATCGAAATTATTCACAGCTCTACTAAAATTTGACCAGGCATTCTCAAGTAAAAGATGAAAATGTACAATAAGGGCCCAATTTTTTTAAAGATTCCTTAATTTGGGGGGATTGGGGCCCCCTGGGGCCCTCTGGGTGGGGCATGGTGCCAATTTTGATAAATTGAGATCCTGACCCCCTAGGGATGCTACCTGCCAAGTTTGACGAAAATCCATCATGAGGTTTTCAGGAAGAAGATGAAAATGTACAATTCAGGCCCCCATTTGGACCTTCCCAAACCCCCCCCCGCCCCTAAGAGGGGCACCCCTGGATCTGCTATGAACAAACTTGAAACTACAGTCATTAATGTACTCACTCATAGTATTATCTTAGCTCTATAACTTCTGATTCTAGAGAAGATTTTAAAAGATTCCTCCATTTTGGGGGGTTTGGGCCCCCTGGGGGCCCCTGGGTGGGGCATGGTGCCCACTTTAACAAATTGAGATCCTAACCCCCTAGGGATGCTACCTGCCAAGTTTGGTGAAAATTGGTTATGGGGTTCTCAAGAAGAAGATGAAAATGTACAATTTAGGCCCCATTAGGACCCCTCCCCACCCCCCTCCCCTGGGTCCCACGGGGGGCACCCCTGATTCTGCCGTGAACAAACTTGAAACTACAGTCATCAATGTACTAACTCATAGTATTAACTTAGCTCTATCACTTCTGGTTCTAGAGAAGAAGATTTTTTTACAGATTTCTTAATTTTGGGGGGTTTGGGCCCCCCTGGGGGCCCCCTGGGTGGGGCATGGTGCCCATTTTAACAAATTGAGTTCTTAACCCCCTAGGGATGCTACATGCCAAGTTTGATGAAAATTGGTCTTGGGGTTTTCAAGAAGAAGATGAAAATGTAAAAAGTTTATGCACGACGGACGACGCATGACGCACGCCGGACAAAGGGCGATCGCAATAGCTCACTTGAGCCTTTGGCTCAGGTGAGCTAAAAAAGGAGGACTGTACAGCCACATTGTTCTCAAGATGTCACCAGAGGCATGACTGTAGCATTGGGAAGGAATGATACCTCTTAAAGGGCTTAAAGGACAAAGGGTGTATAAAGGAGACTATACCAGTACCTAAAAGAAAATTCCATTAACCCATTGAGGACAGACTGATTTTGCTACAACACGCATTTCCCATAGACACCTGCCTGAGTATACTCGGGACTTGTCCTCAACAGGTTTTAAAAAGCATACAATTTATTCAAGGCAATGATGTACTTTTTTCCTCGTGAATCATGGAAAATAGTGCTACTTGCAAGTTTTCATGTGATCTGCGCACTAAGTTGTAATAGCCAATATACTTGAGGTTTCTTTTGTGCTCTACATGTTAAGTCTATGCGGATGTTCTGTCCACAGTGGTATAGGAATTAGTCTTTTTTCTTTACTTTTTACATCTGGCTTACACCTATTCACATTTCAGCTTTAAATCGGCTGGAATATCGCAAATTGCCTCCAATTTGTTGCACTCAAGAATTATGTCTACAGTGTAGTTCTGTTTGTTGTTGCTGCTGTTTGTGTTGAACATACTGCTGTTGACTTCCAAAGAGCTGCTATGAATAGCGGTATCTACCAATGTCAGGATTCTTAGAAAATTCCATTGTGTTGTGTCAATTACACAGACTGATATGTGAAAGTACTGCCGATGCCGCACATGTGTCCACTCCCTTCCTCTTATTACTGGATACCTCTTTCTCGACGCTGCAGTGAGTGGTTTTGATGTCCTCTCTGACCAGGCAGCGTGTAAGGAAGACGACGTGACACATTCGCTTTGCTTTCGGTATGACGTCAGCAAAGTTCGGGTCCATACTGTCCATACAATGATTTCAAGGTGGACTGGCAGCATCAGGAGTACTTGACCAACACTTCTCAGCACTTCAGCTACTCTCCACCAAGGATGGGTGACGCACATCAACAAAACTTCCACGCCTGCCAAGCAAGACGCCTTGATAGCAAGAAGCAAGGAGTTGCATAAAGACCCGATGATGTGGGGATGCCGTGACGTGGGAAAGCTGGCCTGGCTTGGATTTACTTGAGAATCCCCATTACAAATTATGTACAGCTTTTTCAATGATCTCTACGAAAGTACACACAAAACTAAGTTAAAGGACAAGTTCACCTTCATATACATGTGGATTGAGTGAATGCAGCAATATTAGTAGGACACATCAATGTAAGTTTGGGGGAAATCGGACAATCCGTTCAAAAGTTACGAATTTTTTAAGTATCTGCGCAGTCACTGCTGGATGAGAAGACTACCACAGTGTATGATGTCACATGGGTACAACAATATAAGGAAAATAAAAAGAGAATTCAACAAAACTTTACTTTTTTAGTAAAGTGCACATTTTTTTCGACTTGTTACTGACGTATGTTAAGGGTAATATTATTCCCCCTGCCTTCTAAAAGAGAGAAGTCGAGTAACATTTTGTTATGCGAGAAAAGTGAAAATATGTTGAATTTTCTTTATACTTTCTTTATATCGTTGTACTCATGTGACATCACAAGCTATAGTAGTCTTCTCATTCAGCTGTGACTGAGCAGAAACTTAAAAAATTCATAACATTTGAACTGATTGTCCGATTTTCCTCAAACTCTCACTGATGTGTTCCACTAATATTGCTGCATTCACTCAACCCAAATGTCTGTGAAGGTGAACTTGCCCTTTAATCCTTTGAGGAAGAGTCTCGAGTATACTCGGGCAAGTGTCTATGGGAAATGAGTGATGTATCAAAATCAGCCCGTCCTCAACGGGTTAAAAAGTCTACTTTTTAATGATGAGCGAATGGTTCAATGCATATCAATTTGCCGACTGGCACTATTCCTGGTTTTCGAATGTACCCCAGTCGGCAGCAAATGTACATTGACTTAATCGACCATCCAAGTTTCTCCACGCTACAGGGTTATTAACTTTTGCACAACACACTTCTAACTCTCCACTCTCTTCTCAACAATGTGTGCCCGGTTTATGGGCTAGCCCTCAAAACAATTTGGAGAGCTGTTTTGTTTTGAATTATGGGTCATTAGTCTCTAAATATGGCCTACACACATTTAATTGTACTTATGAGAACACACCTTTAATGGTTTCTGCTCGATCATGTTTGCCATCTAAATGCCATCATGAATTTTCTGCATGCTACATGCACACACAGTACACGGAACTATCTGCACAATAAACTCAAGTTGATTTATACTACACATACTTTTGTCTTGTTTTAATTCAGCGTTGCCTGTATCAAACAAATTTTGCAGAGCATTGATGACACTAAAATGCTGTAAAAGGTCTTATTTTCATGTAAAGATATTCTACTATTTTTGGCGAATATAGGAGGATGAGGAGGTTATACAGACATTTTCATATTTAAAGATATTTTTGCAATTTGACACTAGGCTATAGTAAGCACTAATGCCTGTCCATTTGCGATATTTTCGTGTGTTGTTGAATTCACAATCCGGCAGTGATTCGCAAAATTTGCAAAAATTAAACCCTCACAAAAATAAGTTTTATCAGTTAAGATGTGTATGTGACCAACAAGTACATTGTAGGTACCATCTTTGTCATTCTATGTACACTGTGAAAGGAAGAGATTCATTAGCTTTGAAATAAAATGTAGCTCATCAATATCAGATGATCCTAACCCACTGGAATGGTGGAATCTGGCCTCCATTAATGTTATTTTTAAAAAAAAAAGAAAGAGGGAGGGTGCTTCATAGTTTAGGGACATATCTATTAAAGTGCAATGAGTCATTCTTCAATTACGCATAAGACAAGAAATATAATCTAAAATTCCTAGCAATTTGCTATGATGGGATTACCAGATAATTGTGAAACTTGGCACACTCACTATGCAAATTGTCTTCATGACTACTCCAAAGTATTGGTGTAAAAGGTGGTTTTTATGCCCTTTAAATGGCTAGTAACTGATCAGTGGGAATCAGTGGGAATGCTGGGGGATGATTGTTCCAATCCTTGTAGGATTCATTTAAGAGTACATTATATATCTATTGTAGTGTGAAAATTATTTGCTTCAGAATGGTCTCATATTCAATTAATGTGTAGTTTAATGTTTCCAGGTTAGCATGCCTGTACAGTGACAGGGCGATCATTAACGGGCCATGCTAACCTGGAAACAGTGAACTGCACATTACTTGAATATGAGACCATTCTAAAACAAACAATTTTCACACAACAATAATGTACTCTTAAATGAATCCCACAGGATTGGAACAATCATCCCGCAGCATTCCCACTGATTTCCACTGATCAGTTACTAGCCATCCTCTTTAATGAGGGCATAGATAAAACATTACACAAACTGCACTATGGGTCCATGCAAATAAACATGGCAAAGAGTCTAAAGTACAACCATCTCTGTTTCTTGACCTACCATTAATATTATTTTATGCGAATAACTGTATAATCATACCTACATTCCTACCAAATGATATCAATACTAAGAATTAAAGTTAAAATCTGATATAGGTCATCATCATTTAGTCAAAATTTGGTAATCTTTGGCCTGTGACCTCTGAAATTTTTTACTAAAACATAATCAGTGCATCAATACCTCATGCAGCATACCCGAGTCTGGTGTCAAGAAAACCAACAGAATGAATGAATGAATCTTTCAAATCAAGATGACAAGAGCTTGAACAGACTCTTAGACTGATGGACAGTCAAACAGACGGACATCCCTAAAACATGGTTCTAGCCTTCACCACTCCCCAGAGCAGGGTCACAAGTAAAAACAAGGAAAAGTAGAAATTACGCGATGCGTAATATATGTCCCTGCCGGAAGTAGCATTTAGCAGCAAAATGTACAATATAGGTAAAAAGATGAAGGTCAAAGGTCAAAGAAGTCAAAGGTCAAAATTCTATGTAGAAGTTTTGAAGCCCTCACCTAGTGCCATCACATAAAGCAAACGGAATCGAAATCGGGTTAGAAATGGCGAAGGAGTAGCATTTTGTAGCCAATGTACAATATAGGTAAAAAAATCAAGGTCAAAGGTCAAAGAAGTCAAAGGTCAAAATTCTGTGTAGAAGTTTTGAAGCCCTCACCTAGTGCCATCACTTAAAGCAAACGGAATTGAAATCGGGTTACAAATGGCAAAGGAGTAGCATTTTGTAGCAAAATGTACAATATAGGTCAAAAATCAAGGTCAAAGGTCAAAGAAGTCAAGGTCAAAATTCTGTGTAGAAGTTTTGAAGCCCTCACCTAGTGCCATCACATAAAGCAAACGGAATCAAAATCGGGTTAGAAATGGCGAAGGAGTAGCATTTTGTAGGCAATGTACAATATAGGTCAAAAATCAAGGTCAAAGGTCAAAGAAGTCAAAGGTCAAAATTCTGTGTAGAAGTTTTGAAGCCCTCACCTAGTGCCATCACTTAAAGCAAACGGAATTGAAATCGGGTTACAAATGGCGAAGGAGTAGCATTTTGTAGCAAAATGTACAATATAGGTCAAAAATTAAGGTCAAAGGTCAAAGAAGTCAAAGGTCAAAATTCTGTGTAGAAATTTTGAAGCCCTCACCTAGTGCCATCATATAAAGCAAACGGAATCAAAATCGGGTAAGAAATGGCGAAGGAGTAGCATTTTGTAGGCAATGTACAATATAGGTCAAAAATCAAGGTCAAAGGTCAAAGAAGTCAAAGGTCAAAATTCTGTGTAGAAGTTTTGAAGCCCTCACCTAGTGCCATCACTTAAAGCAAACGGAATTGAAATCGGGTTACAATTGGCGAAGGAGTAGCATTTTGAAGCAAAATGTACAATATAGGTCAAAGGTCAAGGTCAAAGGTCACAATTGAAATTCTGTATAGAAGTTTCAAAGCTCCCATGTAGTGCTATCATATAAAGCAAACAGAATCAAAATCGGGTTAGAAATGGCGAAGGAGTAGCATTTTGAACATTTTGATCACACACGGACGCACACACGGACGGACACACGGACGGACGGACGCACGGACACACACACGTACGGAGCCCGTTTCATAGTCCCCTGCTCGAACTCGTTCGGCGGGGACAACAAACAAACAAACAAACAAAAAAAAAACACCACCACCACCAACAACAACAACAACAACAACAGAAAACAACAACAACAACAACAAAACCCTGTTCTACCATCAATTATGTATCATCCCAAATAAAAACACTTCAAGCCTAGGTGTGGGGCCCTGATCCAAGATAAAAAGTATCACAAAAAACTAAACCAATACCTTATTTAAGATGTTTGAACGCTTCAAAACTCAACTTGAATGTCACATACACATCATAGAAATAGCTAGCTTTTAGTGACCAAGGCATGTGCACCATGTCTCTCAACAGTCTGAGAATGAATGGATTTGACAAACTAGCACCTATTTAATGGGCAAATTAGGTCACTGCAGAATAAACACTTCAGTCTCGTCTATACAGAGTAACGTAACTTTAATCAAAGACCTGGGAGGCCCTATGATACCCACTGCTAATACATGAGAAATCCTATATGCTGCACCTGATTTCATCGCTCCCTTGTCGGGCTATCATTGAGTCAGCCATGCCAGAGTCTGTTGATAGGGTTATGCTGAGGAAACATGTGTCGACTAGAGCCTGGTGATAATCAGCGATAATTAGTGAGGAACTACATTCCCTCTGGCAGGCCCTTGAAATTCCTCACTCACTTTGGATGCAGGGTTAGCATTCAATTCAATGACTCTGAGTGAAATAAAATGCTCTTTAATAGAATTAATCCATTAACCCGTTCCATACAGGAACCTGGTGGCAGGTGTATTAAGTCTATGGGGGATTCAAAATTCAGTATGCAACGGGTTAACTGTAATGTATAGCTCTTGGCTTTAACTGCCCATTCTTGACCACCAATGACTGACGGCACATAGAGCCATAGCTCAGGATTGTAGGTCTGATAATTATGATAATATTGCATGAAAGAAAGAGATTCAAAGGGGTGAAGGTTCAGGTATGAGTTTCTTTACTTTCCATACATAATGCCCCCCCCCCCCCCCCCCCCGATTAATTTATCCATGCAAAGAAACAGTGCGGCCACTCTGTGCTACATAAAATGTAGCCTCTTCCTTGAACTCCCCTGCCTGTACTGAGAAGTTGTCTGGGACTGGACTGTGGTGCTGCACTGCCACTGAGCAAGCTGCTGTTGGCAAAACCAGTCCGGGTCATTTACAGCCAGGATGGAAAAGAATATTAAAATATCAAATATTTCATCCAACATGCGCCACATCCAACTTCTCACAGAAGAGATTGGTTTCAGGTAGCCTAAATGCACCTTCCCACATGATGAAAGCGATAATTTTAATGATATTTACTGACAAAACCCCAGCTTAAATTTACAGGGCCAAGTTGATACAGCACACAGAAATGAACGTGCGGCTATGGCAATTGTGAACTGCAAGTAAATTGTCTGAACTCTCAGTTTAATAACATAATATCTATAAAAAAAAGTTATGAATGATCTTCCAAGAAATCACATAACACAATTCTATTAAAAATTATAGTTAGGAAGGGTGTTATCAAAACACAACGAGCGCAAATACAGGCACATGTAATGATCTATTCAATCCAGTGGGACAACTCGGGCTTGCTTAAAAGACAGGGCAGAGTTGTCTTTGAGTCCAAGTTAGCCTGTACATCCTTCTGGAATAACAGTCGTTTCCTACCATCACAATCATTCTACACTTTAAATTTAAAAAAAAAAAACACTCCAAAGCAACTCATTTTCCTGGCAAATCATACCAGCCGGGAATGTTTCTTGGTAGACTCATTTCAATGTATTGTAAGATAATTCCACAAAGGTGAAAGATGAGTCTTGAGCCAATGTAAGAACTTTGTTTTCACTTTAATGTTAAAGATGACTTCTTTTTTCTTTTGAGCAAGTCTCTTCTTTGTGACAATCCATTTATTTTCATTAACATCTGAGTTGAGTATCGTATTTTGGGTGTTTAATAACAGCATTTCAACAAAATGCTGGGTTAAGGGACATTATATTTCAGAGAGGAGATGGTGTCAAATACTTCAATTTTGATGTGATTACACAGGTGAATGTTAAAAGCAGCTGTTAAAAGCTCATTAGATTCTGCCATTGGTCATTGAGAGTCGCTGTAGCACTTTTTTTTTTTTTATTGAACAGGGCCCAAGTTACCTTGTGTATGGCTGTGTTTAGGAGAATAAAGAATCTGCAAAATAAGCAAGAAAACTTCTTCCACAAAAAAAAGAAAACTATACCAAATTCAAATGCCTAACCAGTATCAGATACCACTTTCCTCTTTAACAATGTAAGACAAATAATAACTTTAAACACACATTAAAAAAAAATGGAATTATAGAAATACTTTTCTGAGCTAAAGCTGATAAATTCAGAAAAACAGTGGATCAGCAAATATTAGTAACCAATCATTTCTTTGAGGAAAACATCTGGAAGGAACCTGAAAGGAACCAGGAATGTAATAGCAATCATGATATTTTGTTTTTTGTTTGATTTTTGGTTCTCAACAGCCAAAAAATCTATTCTTAGATGTATTCACAATCTCGCTGCCAGTCTGGTCCAGGAGGGAAAACTGACAGCCGAGTCTAGACGTGAATGAGTCAGGGCTGGGATCTTTGAGCAGACCAATGACCAGCAGCAGCTACTGAACAAGCTCAATGAAGCAGATATTTTCACAAATGAGGAAGTCACAGACATTTTTGCAAGATGTTTTCGTGATTTCATATCCAGGCATGTGCAAGTGTACTAATGCCTGTCCATTCACATTTTTTTTTGTGTGTTGTTGAATCGTGGCCCACCAGTGATTTGCAAAATTCATGAAAATTTAACCCCTGCAAAAAGGTAACAGTTTTTACAGGATTTATGTTGTATGTGAATCATATTATATCACATTCTAGCACATCATACTCTTTATATTACAGGGTCTCACTAGATATTTTTGACCCATATATATATGTATATATACAGGGCTGCACACTAACCAAGGAGGTGGGAAGACCTCCCTGCACTAAACCATTTTTTTCTAATGGTCAGACCTGTCTTTGTCGGACCAGTAAATACCCAATTTTTGAATTTTTTACTGGTCCGAACAGAATATTTACTGGTCAACAACAACAACAATAACAAAACATTAGAGACTTGTAATCTTATTTTCATGTTTTTTTTTTCGCTTACTGTTAACCTCCCCCCACCCCCCAAAAATGCACATTTTACTGATTAAACTGATTAATGTTTTGTTACCTTGCACTGTTTATTACAAAAGTATATGGATCATTATGTTGAGAAAGACTAAAAAGGAACCATTTGTGAATTGATACAAAAATAAGAAGAAAAAAAAATACTGTAAAAGTGGAAATTTTCGCGCAACTCGAAACTAGCGCGAAAATAAAAGTACACGAATATTTTTGCTTGCCGTATGTTCCAGTAGTTGATGTCTTGATTCTGCGGAATTAAAAACTCTTCTTACCCCATGTGAAAATATCCACTTTTACAGTAAGGGGTTGAAATGTGACTTAAATTTTCTTCCGAAAATCTCATCGCATATTTAATATACACATAAGTTCTTGAAAAGTACACAGCAGGGACAAATTTGTGATGCTTTCTACACCTATCTCTTCCTTGTGTATAGAACCATTCTAAAAGAATGTAATTTTTGTTTGTGAATTACCACGTAAAATGATAATGAACAAAATCAGGTTGAATCATTGCGTATGCTACCTTTTTCTAAACATTGACACAAGTAGAGTATTAAACATGCGTTATTTAACTTGCTGCGTATTTCACGCTTTTGGTGCTCAGAAGAAATTCAAAGATTTCATGAATTATTTCGACTTTAATATTTTATGATGCAACCGCCAGAGGAGGTTAAATATGAGCTCTTTATTTTTCTGCCGATAATCTCTTCGCATTTTGTACTTGCGTTCACGAAAGGTACACGACTGGGCCGAATCCATGAATCTTTTTGCGCATATCTCTAACTCAAATATCAGCAAGATTGCAATGAATTAACGAATGATTTCAACTGTAATACATGTATTTTATGATGTACCCACCACAAGAGGTTCAAAATGCGTTCTTTATTTTTCTCCCAAAAATCTCTTCGCATTTTGTACCTGTGTTCGAAAGGTATACGACAGGGCCAAATGCATGATCCTTTCTGCCCCTATCTCTACCTCAAATATCAGTGTGATTGCAGTGATTTCATGAATTATTTCAGCTGTAATATTTCATGATGCATCCGCCAGAAGAGGTTAAACATGCGCTCTTTATTTTTCTGCCGATAATCTCTTTGCATTTTGTACTTGCGTTCACGAAAGGTACACGACTGGGCCGAATTCATGAATCTTTTTGCGCCTTTCTCTACCTCAAATATCAGCAAGATTGCAATGAATTCATGAATTATTTTGGCTGTAATCTTTCATGATGCACACGTTGGAAAGGGGTTGAAAATATGTTCTTTATTTTTCTCCCAATAATCTCTTCGCATTTTGTACTTGTATTCATGAAAGGTACAAGACTGGGCCGAATCCATGAATCTTTTTGCACCTATCTGTACCTCAAATATCAGCGACATTGTAATGATTTCAAGAATTATTTAGACTGTAATACATTTTTTTTAATGATGCACCTGCCAGAAGAGGAGAAACATGCGTTCTTTATTTTTCTCCTGATAATCTCTTCGCATTTTGCACATGTATTCTTGAAAGGTACACGACAGGGCCGAATTTGTGATCTTTTTTGTGCCTATCTCTACCTCAAATTTCAGCAGGATTGCGATGATTTCATGAATTATTTCTGCTGCATCTTTTATGATGCACGCGCCAGAAGGGGTTGAAAATGCTTCCGTATTTTTCTCCCGATAATCTCTTCACATTTTGTGCATGTGTTCTTGAAAGGTACAAGACAGGACCGAATTCATGATCCTTTTTGCGCCTATCTCTACCTCATATATGAGACCATTCTGAAAAAATGAAAATATTCTTTGTGAAATGCTGTGTAAAATGAAAATGAACACAATCAGATCTGTTAAATACGTTTTTACTTTTTCTAAACATTGGCAACAAGTAGATTAACATGCGTAATTCAACTTGTGCATTGGTTGTATGTTAATCATATTATATCACATTCATACTCTTTATATTACAGGATCTCATTAGATATTTTTTACACACATATACATATGTGTATATATATATATATATACATGTATATATAACCCATCATATCATTATCAAAAGTATTAAAAAATGCCAATTATGGCAATTTTTTTTTAAACGCTCATTTCTGTTGGTCTTTTTGCAAGATTTTCTCACAAATTCAAGTACGTCAATGCTGAGATGATTTTCTTTTGAATCAGTATCATCATTATTAATTTTGATGACAGTATCATATAAAAAATGGAGATTAAATGTGAAGTATCGATATCTGCAATGTTTACTAAACTGTCTGGTCTATGTCGTATGAACATTTTTGGCAGTTTTGAATTGACATGACCATGTTCTTAGCTATTTTAACTCCATTTTTTTTCTGAAATTTGAATAATGTGAATCAATGTGAACAATGATTTCATCAATTTGATGGTGCCATCACAGTGAAATGAAATCAAATAAAGTGAATCTTGTAAAATGTGATTGTTTTATGTGTTTTTCTCTATGGCTGTCAGTAAGTTGTACTAGGCCATTGTTAACACACAAATTAAGATTTCATGCAACTCTGTTCTTTGATAAACATCTCAAAAATTATGAGACGAATTGCTCCCAATCACAGATTGAATGGATTACCTAATTTATCAGTCTTGACAATTTTGTTAGTTTAATTTTTACTCTTTTTTAAAATTGTAACTTTATTTATGCGCACCTCGCCGAAGAAGGTATCCCATCTCATATATGTTACATTTATGACCAGCCAGGCTGACTTCATAGCTTGACTTGAAGTTGGCTAACTTTGACTCTACGAGTCCTAAGAGATTTGAACTTTTGATGTAAGGTTAGTGAACGCGATCTCGGGTCACTCACTTAATGTCATCTTCCAATCTACACTTCTGACTTTCAATCTTCATTGTCGACTGCAAATCTGTCATCACTGATTACAAGAGCAATTTTTCTCAACAATGATGGCATGCTTTCATTGACAATGTGAAACCAGTGTGAACATATCCAAAAATACTGCTGTACATAGAGTCGTGTTCGAACACACATGCAGAATATTGAAGTACAAGACAATATAAGGCAGTAAAGTTCCTTCAAGATAAGATGATATAAGGTAGCAAAGTTCCTTGTAGCAGACAAAAAAGGTTCATTTCTATAGGCACTTCCCTCTCCCTCTCTCTCTCTTTCTGTCTCTCCTCCTTGGCCCCCCCCCCCCCAAATTAGCAAATTGACACCAGGGAGAAATGTGGCCAAGAAAAACTTGATCTAAGACTAATGGGCAGGGTTTGATGATGAATTGGGTCATCCAATATCATCCAATGCTTTGAGTCACAACTTTACAAATTTATGCCCATGAGAAGGAATCCACTTTATACACAAGATTACAGGAGAAAAAAAGAACATCACATGGTGGCAACAGAAAGAAGGCTTGATACACCACTGTTTTAGACTTCCTCTATCTGACAAGATGAAACAGACGAACTTTAAAGGACAAGTCCAACTTCATAATCATGTGAATTGAGTGAATGCAGCAATATTAGTGGAACACAACAGTGAGAGTTTGAGGAAAATCAGACACTTTGTTCAAAAGTTATGAATTTTTAAAGTTTCTGCTCAGTAACTGCTGGATGAGAAGACTACTACAGCTTGTGATGTCAGATGTATACAACGACATAGGGAAAATATACAGCAAATTCAACATATTTTCACTTTTCTCTCATAGCAAAAGAAAAATTAACTTCCCTCTTTCAGAAGGCAGGGGGAATCGGGCAAGTGGAGAAAATGCGCATTTTTTTTAAACTAAAATTTTGTGAATTTCTCCTGTTCTTTTCCTTATATCGTTCTAAGCATGTGACAT
This sequence comes from Diadema setosum, assembly GCA_033980235.1. Taxonomy (NCBI): domain Eukaryota; kingdom Metazoa; phylum Echinodermata; class Echinoidea; order Diadematoida; family Diadematidae; genus Diadema; species Diadema setosum. The sequence continues at coordinate 8,046,384 of CM067068.1, forward strand.
CATACAATGTAGTGGTCTTCTCATCCAGCAGTGACTGTGCAGAAACTTTAAAAATGTGTAACTTTTGAATGGATTGTCTAATTCTCCCAAAATTTTTACTGATGTGTTCTACTAAAATTGCTGCATTCACTTAATCCATGTGTATATGAAGGTGGACTTGTCCTTTAAAAAGACAATAGCACGGCTGCAAAAATTCAACATCATGATGTCCACTGGTAACTTGATTTCTGGCATGAAATCTGTATACAGTTGAACCTCTCTTATCCGGCCTCCCTTCATCCGGATCTCTCTATTATACGAAGGCAATCTCGCCGTGATTTTTTTTTTAATAATTACGGGAGGAAAGGGGGATTCCCAACTCAATCTAACAATGGCGACCTACAGTCGACTTTGCCGAGTACGGTTTATTTTCAAGATCTACTTGATACATTTCTTAATAATCATTTAGGTAAATCATTCCAAGAATTTATAAAAGAAAATGATTTCATTCTTGCAAACACGAACCTCTATTTTGGGGTCTCTTACTGAGTGTAACAATGAAAAGGTTGCAGTATACACATTACTACATGTGGTACTACAATGGGCTACATCAGTACATGTGTATGTATATGTACATGTATAAAGCATTGAGTCTCCCATATCCGGCCAAATCCCTTATCCGGGTGAGCCCCGGTCCCGACTTGTCCGGATACGAGAGGTTCAACTATATTCTTCTTTGACTGATACTGCATTTGGCCAAATACTGCCGGTAGCCATATGATATAGCACTGACATCCAAATTTGAAGGATATTTTGCCAGATACATGGACTGTTGGAATATTGGAGTGATACAATGTGTTTTCAAAACAAATATTACGTCAGCCAGTCGATGATCAGTGTTATCCATGGAAATGTGACCTCCTCGTCCTTGCTATTGTTGCGCAGGTACATGTATATTTAGCCAGATTTAAAGGATGTAGAGGTGAGCACTTATCTTTTATTTACTTTTATTTTGAATTAAACCCATTTGCAAAGGGTGGAGAAGTGTAGCAGTACTTCCGTACTGTCTGGGGAAGTACCCATACTTATTCCTCTTTATATCATTTGCCATAAAACAGGCACTTAACCTTTGTCATCTTACAAACAGCTTTTTAAGCACTCCTAAACACTTTTAACATTTCGGAACAGATCTTGAGATACAAATGTACTATCAGGTTAAAGCTTTATGGCAAGAATAGAGAAATGAGTGGATACAAACGCAGTGCCTTCTCTACCACAAGCAACACATGTTTGGCTTCCTGGCAACTTTGAAGTCATGTTGTGAGGAATTAAATGTTAAGAGCAAGATTCCTCTTCTTCGCAGAGCTACCTCTGAATATCATATGTATGTAGCCTACTGTGTTCTCACTTGTCTCTCAGTCTCAATCTATTTTCACAGCCAACATTTATACTTGTTCCTCTCTCCTCTTAAAAGCTAATTGAGGATAGAACATTGACATCTGTTTCAAAAGTCGTTAAGGCGATGGTCAGTTAATACTCAAACAATCATCCCACCAGCTGACCAGCCAAGAAGTTCCGGCCTCCACACATTGTGTGCATGTGCACAATGTGATCATGACAGCTGTATGCAGCACTCTCTTCTCAAATTTGTCCTCAACCCAGTAAGTATGCCAGGTACAAGCATGAGGTTTTCTTCTGAAGTGTTCCCCCACTAAAATTTGAGGGGAAAATCCCCTCCTTGCAGGGTTTTCTCCTGGACCTGCAGATGGTGTGTGAACGCAGCGAATGACTCATCCCGGGCCGGTGGGTGGATCCAGTCAACGACGCTGACGTGATGACAGAGAGAATAAGACAAATCTCTGCCACACATTTACTGACACCTGATCCCAATCTCGAGTAGCCCCAACTAACATGAATGACAGCTCCTTAAGTCACTGAAGCCTAATAATAACTCTTCCCCCTTCGGCCTTAACCCGTTGAAGACGAGTCCAAAGTATACTCAGGCATGTGTCTATAGGAAATGCGTGTTATAATAAGATCAGCCTGTCCTCAACGGGTTAAACACATAAAGTGCACTCCCGTTATGATTAATACAGCTACGAAAAAAATTCCAGTTACACTGAAGTAAAAATTCACCAATATCCCCTCTATGTTCTTTATTGTTTATTTGGTTGGTAATGATGGAATTTTGATATAACGAAAGAAAGCTGCCAGTCCTGAGGACTTCATTATTACAGGAGTCGACTGTATACTATGCAGCTCTATCATAAGGAGGAAGTGGTAAACCACGTTCCCAACAGCCTTTCTTGCTGGCATCATCTTTTAGCTGGAGTTAAAGTTACTGGGACTACATACAATCAACCTCGCTCAAGTCGACCTCACATAGGTCAAATAATCGCCAAAGTCGAAGGTCTTTTCGAGTCCTCTTCGCTTTATATTCTATTGATTTTAATCCCTCATAAGTCGAATTTTCTCTTAGTCGAAACTATCTCTTCAGTCCAAGTAGATTTGACTTAAATAGGCGAGGTTGACTGTATTACAAGCCTAGTAATACTAAACTTACCAATGTGTGTATACATAGTCACATAACCAATTATTGTCAGATGATTTTGTGATTTGTAATTTGTGAGGTAAAGTTGTCATTAAACTATAAAGTACAGTGTTCTATGTGGAGACATACAAACTGATCACATCTTCACTTCATCCAGTATGCACATGTAGTGGTGTTTCTGGGAAATATGTGAAAATTTGATATGAAACTTTGTAATTCCAAATCTTTCCAATTTCGAATAAACGAAGTATTGAATAAAACTAAGTGTTTTTTTCCATTCCATTTGAGAAACTTGACCCTTCTCAGAGACAATGGAGTGGAATTTCCCTTTAAATCTTGAGTGGTCAGGCCGGCTTAGAGAAAGATTGGACAAGACTTGCACAAACTGTCTTGTCCTCTTTTACTCACACTCTTAGTTAGCCTGACTCATGCTATAGTCTCTATGAAAAGGCCTCGTTCTCAAAGTGCTTATAAATGGTTGTCTCACACACTGCATGGACTTTATACTTTGGAGCCTTTGACACCGACTCTTGCAGTACTTGCTGTTTTGCTATCTGTGAATCTTGTACTGAGTTCGTTGTTCTCTTTGCTTTGTGACATCATTTCCGTTCTACTTCTAATGGTATTATCTTTTGGTCTTTACAACTGCAATATTCATCTTTTTTAACACACGTGTCTTTGAAAAAAAAAATGCACAGGTACAGTACAAGACATATAACTCATGGTGCCCATCATATTGTCCCTTGTTTTATGTAGACCTTTGGTTTGTCTGTTGTTGTTGTTTTTTTTTTCTGTTTCTGTTACAAAACTTTTAATGGTTGTATAAACTTCACCTTTGTCTTAGTCCTTTACAGCCATCAGCACAGGATAAGAATATTAAAGCCTGCATGGGTATATCTAGAACTTAGCTAGTCTTGTACAACACACTCAAGAAATTGATAGACTAAATGAGGTTTAAGGACTGTATGCACACTCTCATAATTGTTTTTTTTTTTTAATTTTTATTAAATCTCCAAAACATCTCACTAATACTGAAACAAGCTGACATAAAAAGACCACGGTCCCACTGCATAAAACATGTGGAGTGGTATGGCTAAAATTAGATATAGAATATCAAACTTCGTAAGAACCCGTATTCTGGATTCTGACGCATTGAAAGCCAGGGTCAAGATAAGTTTTAATGTCAGATTTCTTTGTAATAGAAACTGAAATGCAACTTTTTACAGCTTTTGGAGCTTGTATCCTTGTCTCAATCAGTGCAGATAATGAGTGTGTTTGTTCGATTTAATGCTTATCAGGATCTTTGTGTGGTGGTATGTGCTATAATGTATGCTATTCTGAATCCCTCAAAAGACCCACAGTGTGCAGCAGGCACTAGCAACCATGTCCACTCTTTTTGTATCATGTTCCTTGCACAGTACTTTCCACTTTAACTAACTGCATGGGATCAGTGAGCACAGATTTTATCTCATTAAGTGGAGTGGCTGCTTAAGAGGTAAAAAAAGAAAAGAAAAAAAAGAAGTAATTGCATTCATGGGAAGCATTAATTCAAATCCTAGTTCCTACCCATTTAACAGCAGGCAGACAATTGACTAATACCTCATAATGCTCAGACTACTGTTCTAAATGGTACTGCATTAGGGAAGGAAAAATATCTACGACAAGGGTGATTAAAGTCTGAAAGAGTTAGAATACAAAAATGAAATTTGAGAGATGATGTCTAAGTGGCGCTTTTGTGGTAGAAACCAGAATATGACACACATTTCTGTTTTGCTTTCTAAAAAGGAAATCCGGTGCCTGTACATGGTCACCAGTAATTATTCTTCTCTTTCTTATTTTCCAGGGTGCCTTCATTTTAGCTGATATGGTATGAAATATTATCTAATAATTTCATAGGCCAATTTTAAAATGTTCCTTTTCCGTAGAATATCAAAGGAAATGTAGATAGGGTTGATGTACTTTTCAAAGCGCACTTGACTCTGTGGCAGTCCAAGACAGTTTGAACAGATTGCTATCAAAATCTGTACAGCATGGGGGGGGGGGGGGCATTAGGACACAAAAGAAGTTCTTTGTCAAACTTGTTTTGTTACTGTGGTACTAGACTAGAAGGTAATTGACACTGTTAAAAATATTGCTACTGTCTTCTTTTTCCTTCTGGACTATCTACTCCTAAAAAAAGTTGACATTTTCGTGGCGTTGAAATTTTAACATTTTTCGCACAACCAGAAACCAGTGCAAAAATAGCAGCATGTTAATATTTTTGCTTGATAACATTATGTGCCAGTAGTTCATGTCTTGATTTTAAGATAATTCAATGACTGCAGCAATTGATTCAAGTAACGGTCTTAACATCAGCACAAGAAACAATACACTGCCACTTGGGGCTGGCTAGACATAATTTTGAGTCTTAAAAGAAGAAATATACAGAAATCAACCTGTTTCTTGCACAATTTGATTCAAAATGTCAATTGAATGACATGCCAAATTCAAGATCAATCTAAAATGAGTTTCCTGTATGTCTTTCCTTCAATGCCTCATTAACAAATAAAAACTAAGTCAGGGAAATGTTCCACTGCCTTGGTTACTTTTATAGTGCTATATTTCTACCATACGAGATGTTAAGTCAGGCTATACCACCCCCTCTTTTGTCCTTAGTCCAGTGGTTCTAGCATCGGTCTCTAGTTTGTTCTTATTTGAGATATTCATCACTCTACTTAAAGGGATGTTACAGTATTGGTGGAGATGAGAATTGGGCTTTTAACTTTTTGCGAGATACCAAGAAAACACTAATGATATAGTACAGAGCATACCATTTTAAGAGGAATTTAAAGTTTATTTGATGAAAATCGGGTTTGGAATGACTGAAACATCCAAAAATAAAGTAAAACCAAGTGATCGTAATAAAGTGTGGGTCCCACACTTTATTAGAATCACTCTTTTTTGAATATCTCAGCCATTTCAAAACCAATTTTCATCAATAAACGTTGAATTCCTCATAGAATTACATGCTCTTTCATATTTGATAAGAGGTTTCTCATTATTTCACCAAAAATGTTAGAAACCTGAAATTAGGTCTCAACCAAAACTGTACGATCCCTTTAAGATTAAAAAAGATGTACAAATGAGCATTAACTCTTACTAGTGTTCGAGCTACTACTATTGTTGCTGTTTTATTATTACCACCCTGCTCACACTACAAGTACCATAGGTACTTCCAGTGTTAATACTGTTTCTTAGCAACCATTGTTGCCACAATCAACATTACCTGGTAGTCATCCACTAATGGGCCATTCTGCCTTGTCATATCATATTTTGCTGATGTCAAAAGTTAAACCACATTACGATAAAAACATAGTGATCTGTTGCACACAGTCTTGTATAATTTGCCTTACAGTGTACTTTGTATATACTGTATGTCTCAAGGTGCAGAAACACATACATGTACATACATCTAGTTCTATCTAGATTGTAATGCACTGAACTTGATACAGTTCAGTGCATTACAGTCATGCATTGAACAATTACTTGAACACACTTGTATGTTCTCAGACAGTACTGTTAGTTAGAATACGACACTCTACAACACTCATGGCAATATCATCTTACAGGACTGGGGAGTCTATGGCATCATGAACATGCAGTGTGTTTTCTTTGAAAATAAGACAATAAAGCATGAAAAACATTACAGCTTTTCTTAATTACCCGCATGTTATTCTAAACACTTTTTTTGCTTGGTATACCCCCCCCCCCCCCCCATGTGCTGCTGGCTACAGAGAAATAAAAATTAGTAAAATGACTGAAATGACCTCAACACTTCATCCATTGGGTGACTGCAATTTCTGATACTGATGCCCATTAACCCATTGACGATGAGTCCCAAGTATACTCGGGCAGGTGTCTATGGGAAATGCATGCTGTCGCAAAATCAGTCCGTCCTCAATGGGATAAGAGTCAATACACCTTACAGGTACAGAATCCATGATGGAATTAATTAGGAAGGGGCAAACGGAATGTCAGTTTACACATGATGCACAGGTCTACACGCATCAGCAGGAATTGCGTGCATAAGGCGACTGTGGAATTGTTCAACCCACAAGACACGGCCAAATGGGTTCCGACTATCATGTGTCCAATGATAATATCGATACATGGCAAATTTACTGGCAGCATCCTACTTCCTTTTGGCTTGCCACAGATGCGTGGCTAGCCATACTGTGCATTTAGTACATTACTAGATGCATGATAAATTTTCTGAATGTATGGCTAGCTATAAGGACACTTACTACAAGTGCACAAACTCTTGCTACAAGTGCGCAGATGCATGATAAATTTTCTGAATGCATGGCTAGCTGTAAGGACACTTACTACAAGTGCACAAACTCTTGCTACAAGTGCGCAACAGCAGGTTTACAGTGTCTATCACCGGTGATTACAATAATCAACTGATATCGAACAGGCAGCCAGATAAAAAAAAAAAACACACGGATCTCAACTGATGGGACTGCAGAATTCTCTCAGCCTGCTCTAAGAAATGCATTGTGTCAAAGACTTACCCATTTTTACAGCGAACTTTCCACCAATATTCTCGTGAGTTGTCTAGTAACGTGTACTCCATGCCTCGCTTCAATGGAATGTCAATATTCTCGATTGGGTCGTAGTCATACTTGGCTATTAGTATCACCTGCACAGGGCAATAGTCATGAAGGGAAAACATTACATGAAAATACAAAATTGTACATTGTAATGCTGCCAATTACAATCTCTCTCTCTAAAAAAAGAAAAAAAAAATGTTTACATAATCTGCTTTATAAACAGACATGCATTTCAGTCCCCCCAAATCAGCTTAAAACATCTTAACCCGTTGCAGACTAGACCCAAGTATACTCAGGCAGGTGTTTATGGGGGGAATGCATGTAGCAAAATCGGTTTGCCCTCAACAGGTTAAGTTCTCTGGATTCCAATATACACCTCTCCTTGTCCTTGTCTGCATAAACTCATAAGAAGTTTTAAAAAGTTTTAAAGAGTAGTATACTGGTGTTCATTCACATTACACTTCAGAACACCATCTTTTCAGCATTGCTGTGATTGGCATGTGCACATATAATACATAAAATGTGTTATACACGAGACATGTAAATCTTCCACTGACGTGCAGACAAATCTTTTCACAAACAAATACATACATGTACTTGAGGGAATATGAAAGTGGGTTTCCAATAGATAGGGTCACCTCTGCTCATTTTTCTGCCCTGACAAAGCTAGTCATCCTTGCAAACAAACAAGATCAAACCAACATATCACACACAACCTTTTGGTGATAGCATCTCAAATAACAGTACAAATTCACACAGTTTCCAGCCTGAGCCCTAGTACAAAAGGAAATACTGTAAATGAGGAAATTAATAAATTGAATTGAAAAATTTGCCTATCTTCAATATTATGAACAGTCATGACAATTGAGCAAACACTTTTACATTTTTCCCCACATTTACATTATCTGGCAGTTATTCCAATCTTGGGACTACTAGAGACCCATCAGATGGCTACTTACCTTTGGTCTCTCCTGAACAGGTGGGGTGGGAACAGGTGGCTTGGGACGTGGCCTGTAAGGCTGGCTGTGTTGAGAAGCTGGTGACTTTTGATGCAACAGACAAATAAAAAAAAAAAACAACAACAATAACATGAGAGAAGCACCCAAATACCTTGAAGCCTGGCTGGGTAGGACCTGAGAAGCTGGTGACATTGGTATTGCATATAAAAAATGGGCAGAGAATGATAGAGAGAGAGAGAAAGAGAGAAAGACATAGGAAACGTACTGTATGGGCTGTCATTTACCTTGAAGATATTTTTGGGAAAGAGGTAGGTCACAGACATTTTCCCAAGATGTTGGTTTTTTTTTTTTTTTGTGATTTGACACCGAGACTATCGTAAATGCACTATTACCCTAGCAAATGGTAACATTTTCATGTGTTGTTAAATTGGAGACCTATCAGTGAGTCGTAAAATCTGCGAAATTTAAACCCTCACGAAAGTAACAGCTTATGAGGTGGCTTGTCTTGTTTGATATGTACATGTATGATAAAGGGAATATAATTCTATGGATGATCTATCATAATCTGCTAAGTTGAAATCATCATTGCACATGGGTATCATGTGAAGTGAGAAAATTGTTTAGTCAATGATAAAGTTTACTTTGATTACTAGAGTGAACTCTAACTTAATTGCAAATTATATAAAGCAAAGATGCCAGCACCTTAGAACTCTCTTGCATTTTTGTACTAAAATATAATATATTTATTTAAGCTTTATTTAAGCTTTAACAACTCTATTTGATTTCAAGGATAATATCCTTTCTTTGTAACTCATGTCAAAAAAAAAGAAGAAGAAAGTTAGTGAGGACTGTATTTAGGTCCATGGGAAACTTGTGATGTGATGACATCATTCCCTCAGTTAGTTGGTATACCTGTACATAAAGGGGTTGTGGCCAAGATCCCATCTCAAAAAAAAAAAAAAGTAAATAAATAAAGGTGAAACCACAATATCCTGTAGTTTTCCAATTTCATGTCTGATTTTCTAGTAACTTCTACTGTTCAGTTTATTTGATATTAGGCTATCTATTGCAGTCAACTTGAACCTTCACTTTGACTCTGATATTCGTTTTCCTGACCTGATAGATTTACACAGGATATTGTTATGTCCATCCAATTTTCAATGAAAGCAGTCATCACTGTTAAAGGTATTTGTACTGGAAGCCAGAGAAAATATAAGCACCTGCTGTAATTTCCCACTGTCATCTCCAGTAGCTGCAACATTGTGTTAACAAAACTTTTTTTTATTTATCAAGAACATCTAAATTGTCTAAGAATGTGCTTTCTAATTGTAATCCCTTCTCAATAAGAGTAATACAAACACTCATGGGAAATATAATTCAAGTGGGTGATTTCAAGTTCAGTGCTAGTGCTGGTGTTGGTGCTATCTTAACCCGTTCCTTCCGCAATTCTCTGAGTGCCTTTAATGCCCCCAAACGAGATTCTTTTCGCCCGTCGACAGAGAGGCACACAGGTTGGTAATCCAGCTGTGTGAAGGCAGTCAAGCGGTTCATTGTGTCCCCCTTTCTACGGTCAACTGCATGTGCCCGTGAACAATGGAAATATCGATCGGGTGCGAGGTATGAATAGAGCGTGCGCTGATGAGCTCTCAGAATCTTTTGTTCTACACAAAACCAGGTACCTGAATGAGGTGACTGGGGTCAGCGAACCCGCATTTCTAACTGATCTCAGCCTTGATCATTATGTACATGTTCGTACGAGTTTACAGCAGAACAAGCAAAAAACTAAATCAGAAAAAGGTACATAATACTGTGAAACCCCCTTTTTTTAAACAGCAGGAGAACAAATCCTGATAGAATAAACTCTGATCTTTTTATCAAACCCACTTTTTTGAGCATTTTAACACAAAGAAACATGAATTTAGGCCACTGAAGCAGGCACCCTTGTCTTCATTTTGGGAACCTGGTAAACCAGGTTCCCGTATATCAGTTGCTCCCACGGGAACCTGGTAAACCAGGTTCCCGTAAGGAACGGGTTAACACCAGCACCAGCAATAATCCTGAACTTGAAATTTCAATGTGAACAGGTTGGCCTTAAAAATCACATGGTTCTGGGTGCTGGTGTTGTGTCGGGTGTTTAATGTCGTCTGTTGAACCAAGCTCCACTATTTGCGATGCCAGTTTACATGTTTTTTCTCCCACTGGCTAGCACCAGAGCCCGTAGTGACTGTCAAATTTATGATTTTAAGTTCTGAGTGGGTGTTCACACTGCCATATGTGTGAGATCCACTATTCATGCCCATGCATGCGCTTAATCCATTCCATACTGACTTCTCAAATGCCCATAGACTTAATACGCAGGCAACCAGGTTCCCATACGGAACAGGTTAATCCCCACTCATCTGCAGTACAATGTACTAGTAGGCTATTGTATGTGCATCACCTATGAATGCTAATTAATGCATTTGCCACACATGGAATGTAAAACAAACACTCTAGACATTGGCCACATAAATCTTAGTCTCAGACTTATCATAAAAGATCCAAGCAGTTCTTTTAGAAAGAGAAAGTAAATTCCCACGTACTAGGATGTGTTGACACATTTTTGATACATGAGATCCTTTCTGGCTTTTAATTTCGCTAAGGTATTTAGTGATTTCACTGGCCTGCAAATAAGAATATTGGCATTTGAGTTGGCAACTGTGCAGAAAAAACTAGAAATGTCGCTACAGCGACTGGTTATACCCCCGCCAAACAACATTTCATAAGCTTTGGTCAAAACAACATTTCATAAGCTTTGGTCAAAAAACTGAGGAAGTAGTTAAATCCGCAAGATCTTTCCTTGATCTTCTGCCATTAATATGCCGTTACCATGGCAACGCACTTTCGGGTACTGTCGAAAAATGCGTCTTGCACATCTACAACCAAAGGCACACATCTGTACCAAGTTTCATGGAAATTGGTCAAAAACTGAGGAAGTAGTTTGCAACACAAAATTTTCCATCATTTTGGCTCATAATATGTGAGCTGTTACCATGGCAACATACTTTTTGTCACTGTCAAGAAATGTGTCATGCTGACCTATATCCTAAGACAAACATTCAATATGAATTCCATGAGAATTGGAAGAACACTGATGAAGCAGTTTTGCCATGAAGCATTTTGCCCTATATTTTACCAATAACATGCCGTTACCATGGCAACGCACTTTTTGCCACTGCGGAAATATGTGTCTTGCACATTAACATATTCAGATGAACATCTGTACCTAATTTCATAAAAATTGATCAAAAACTGTGGGAGGAGTTCGCGACGCAAGATTTGTACCCATTTTTGCACATAATATGCCGTTACCATGGCATCGTACTTTTGGGTACTGTCAAAAAATACGTCTTGCACATCTACAACCCAAGGCACACATCTGTGCCAAGTTTATGGGAATCGGTTGAAAACTGAGGAAGTAGTTCGCGACGCAAGATTTGTACCCATTTTTGCCCATAATATGCCGTTACCATGGCAACATACTTTTGGGTACTGTCAAAAAATATATCTTGCACATCTACAACCCAAGGCACACATCTGTGCCAAGTTTTATGGGAATCGGTTGAAAACTGAGGAAGTAGTTCGCGACGCAAGATTTGCAACGGACCGACCGCCTGACCGCCCGACCGAGCGTCTGCTGATTCCTATATACCCCCTTCAAACTTCGTTTGGCGGAGGTATAAAAATCAGTATGGTTACTGTTTTTGTCAAATGATTACTCCTACACACACACACACACACACTCACTATGTATTTATGTATACATGTGAGCGTATGTATCTATCCATGTACAATCTACTGATGTATGTATGTATGTGTGTGTATGTATGTGTGTATGTACATTATGTATGTAAGGCCAAAAAAAAAAAAATTGTTGCATTGGCGTAACATGAGATTTTCAAATAGGGTCGGTCGGGCGGATTTTTTTTTTTTTTTTGCTACCTGCATTTTACGTGTAAAACTCGTGCTCAGCTCAGTAAACAGTTACAACTGCTGCACCGAATGTGCTGTGTTCATCTATTCTACAAATCATTTATGAGGCCGATATTACTGGAATTATACCCCTTCAAAGAATTTAAAGATGTTGAAATCCCTATCCTGAATGTTTTCACTTCATATTTTATTATTTTGACTTAGATAAGATAGATGCAAATTGACCCATATGTACGATCTTTTCATCGCACACGGTGATCTCTATTACAGTCCCACATATACAGATTCGTGTAAGTTCTCCACACAAGAAACCTATGGCAAAACTGTGCACAATACATCACAGTCTGAATGCTACGTATACACTGAATAAATCTTGTTAGAGTACGTGTCCGTGTTGGAAACAGATGACGTGCTGATCAAGGAAGGCTTATGCGAGGCGCTAGATCTCTCCCTCATACATCCGATATCCCCAGAGCCGTTTCCACTTCCGGGTTTGTGCGATCGCGATCGCAATCAACAAGATATTTGATATCGATAGCAAAAAAAATAATAAAAAAACATGGGGTCGGCGGAATTTTTAGGGTCGGGCGGGTTACGCCAATGCAACAATTTTTTTTTTTGGCCTAAGTATGTATGTATGTATGTATGTATCCATCAATATATCTATCTATATATCTATCCATATATCTATGTCTAAATATCAGTCTAAATATCTATCTACTCATCTATTTATCCATCTGCCTATCAATCCAGCAGAACTGTCCCTGTAAGCCTTCATGGAAATTTACAGGAAGTCAAACAGAGCTTTCATTACATACTGCAATGCACATGAGTATCTTTAGCCAATTCGTGCTATATTATACCGAATGGCTGAAATGACGGAAGAGGGCTACAAAAAGCAAATTGAATTTTGTATAACGCAGTGCCAGTAAAATCATTCATACATGCTATTCATATTATAATATAAATGATAAACTGATGACCATACAAGCTGCCCAACAGAGACCCTGCATTACAAGTATGTATACCTGCGTATGAGTGATGGTGTGTGTGTTTATGTGTGTGTGTATGAGTGTACGTTGGCGTATGTACAAATTGTACATACGAACCTCACCAGCAAACACAGTAAATGCATTTCCTGTGCTGAATGCATCCAACATGCGAACACAATACTAGTAATGGAAAGTACAATGTAACTGAGCATTAGTGGTGTGAACAGCTGTGAATGTGGATTTGTGCAGTGATGTGGTGGGCCCTGGCTTGCACTCACAGCTATAATGGGGGGCAGTGGTTGTTTCTGCTTCTTGCCATTCATCTGGCTACGGGGGTACTGTTGTGGCTGCTGTTGCTGCTGCTTGAACGTGTCCTGACAACCGGGGGCGCCCTTGTGGTCCTGCTGGCAGCACGTCCACTTTGTCGTCCAGATGCCATAATGATAGCGGTTACTGAGGTTGTGGTTGTTGCAGCACACTGAAAATGGCGAGATTTGTCGATGGATTAAAAAGCAAGTTGAGACCAAGGAGAAACTATGATTTTCAAATGTCGCTTAAAACAAATGGACGATCTAGATGCAAAGTGAAATGGAATCATTAGAAGAATACAGTAAAGGGACATAGTACGAAACTTTTTTTTTTCTACTTCTACTTTGATACTCTACAGGATCCATCACTTTGAATGTAGCATTAAGGGTAGCATTGAGGATTTTAAATCAAATGAAAGAAGGTTCCAGAAAGATTCTTTTTTTAGGCATAATGTGAAGATCACAAACACTGTATGTAGGTAATCCTAAGACAATATTATAATAGTTGTCTTCAATAATGTGAAATGAGAATTGCTTTTATACAGTCCCATATCATCAGGTGAGAACCAGAAGGGCGCTATCACATTCTAAGATTTGAGTATAAATGAAAATTAAACACATGAAATAGAAAGTTTATTTAATCAAAAGTTGGTAGATTTATAAGCATTATTGCAAATATAGGGTAAAATAATGCCCGTGTAACTTGTAATCAAATTTGATCATTTTACTGAAAATGAAAATAATGTACATTTGATGTCATAATGTAGAGGAGATCGAGCTCTACAATTTGATACCAATAACTCAATACCCCCAAAAATTGCAATAAAGCCCTTGTGGTTCTCAGCCAACGATATAGAGACTGTGTAGAAACTCCAAATTTGTTAATGGCAAGCAAAAGACCCTGTCTGCAGTGACCAAAAGAAATGCCATGATGACTAAATCACCAAAAAAAGATATCAGCTTCTAGCTAGGCATTCCTCCAATTGTCATCAGGATATCTTTTCACTTCCAACGCATCTCTCATCCTATCTCCATGACGACTCGGCAGTACTTACATGATCTCAGATCCTTGAGCCACTCTGTCTGTTCATCCTTTGTGTGTGGGAAGAAGTAGAGGGTGCATGTCCCATCTGCAGTACCCGGTTCCCCATACATAATCTGCAGCATTCATGAATCACAGAGGAGTAATACAACTTGGTGTGTAATCTCTATAGACAACAGCACAAGTGGCTAAAATTGTGACCATCAATCACAGGCCTTGTGACCATCACACATATGCATCACTTTCATACAGTCCAAACTGACAATCAAACAGTTTTTACATATATATTCACAAATGTTAAAGACTGAGAAAATTAATGTGAAAGACTCTTCCTCGTGTTAAACAATGGACACTACATGTCAAATACTGTATACGGCATATATTTCAAGAGTCTAAATTTTTGCGAATCGGGAATTCCTGACAATTTCGCAAGTGGTTAAATTCGCAATTGTGGAGTCCTGCACTGAACGGAGAAATGTATGTGTATGTCATATCCACATTGGGATCAGCATCAATATTTTCCTGTTTTTAATTTCGTGAATAGCACCTGACTCTTGAAATTTGCAAAAATAAAAACGTCACGAAATATTTGGCGTATACCGTATTGCATGAACCAAAAAAATAAAAAACATATCATGCTGAAACCACATTTTTACTTTAATGGCCTCACACCACTCGGGAACTAGATTGTTTCTTCAAATAATCACAGTTAACACTACCACTGTCTAATAGGAAGACCTTTGAGTAGTGAAGGAAAGAAGGGGAATTAACTGCAGACATACACACACACACACACACACACACACACACACACACACCTACACAAATGACATAGAACACTGACAAGTCAAATGTCACTTCATAAAGTGGTCAATGTGATGATTCCAAGTCACGTTCAAGCTGGCTTTAAGGGGAAGAGAAAAACTTGGACAATAGTGGCAAATAAAATCACTTTAAAAAAAAATCCTGATCCAAACACCGCTTGAAATACTCTTGTGTGTGAACGGGCTTTATGAGTGCATTTCTCGGGTGTTGTGAATGACAGTGCATAGGGCTTGATGTTACAATTGTATATCATCATCAACTTTTTGAAGAAAAAAAAAGAGGAAAAAATATCCTGAGGATCTTCTTGAGAGCTACAGTTCCAGTGGCTTTGGAATGCCACATCTGACTGATCTGAAAGTTAAAGGGAAGATAAACCCCAAGAACAATGTGGATTGAGTGAAAGCAGCAACATTAGTAGAACACATCAGTGAAAGTTTGAAGAAAATCGGATAATCGATGCAAAAGTTATGAATTTTTAAAGTTTTGGTGTTGGAACCGCTGGATGAGGAGACTACTAGAGGTTATGACGTATGAGTGGACTACAATATCAAGAAAATATAAAGAAAATACTACAAAATTCCATTTTTCATGAAAATTACAAATTCCATCAACTTGATATTGACATATGTTAAGGGTAGCAATTATTCCCCCTGCTTTCTGAAAGCGGTTGGTCCACTGCTCTTTCATAATTCTAGAAAAGTGAATTTTTGTTGAATATCCTTTATATTTTCTTTGTATTGTTGTCCACTCATACGTCATATCCTCTAGTAGTCTCCTCATCCAGCGGTTCCAACACCAAAACTTTAAAAATTCATAACTTTTGCATCGATTGTCCATTGTTTCTCAAACTTTCACAGATGTGTTCTACTAATGTTGCTGCTTTCACTCAATCCACATTGCTCTTTGGGTTTACCTTCCCTTTAAGTAATGGCAAGTTCCATTTCAGAACACTTTCTTTGAGAAATGGCAGAAAAAGCACAGAAAGGCATTAAAACATTTTTATTTTACTTTCTTCAGAGTAAAAGCTGTAATAATTCTCGGGGTGACTGTGTGATTTGGACAGATATTTCATTTCTTAAATTTCTTCAATTTGATTTTATACGGAAATACACCTGGAATCAAGATTATTTTATCTTTTTCTATCTCTTGTTACTGCATAGTTTATATTCATCTGGCTATGCAACCATTGTGTTTCCAACAGGTGCATTTATTTCATGTAAAAAATACATCCTGTATTAAAAGCCAGGAACACAACGCCACTGTATACCAGGTAATGAAATGCACAGTAGTTTGTTCAGGAAGGAACTTCAGCTCATTTTGTGGTAACATGGAAGGAATTAGTCTTGAATCTAGGCTGCCAGCAGTTGCTATCATTACCCACTTGTAGTGCAATAAAGCAGTGAGTTGGAAAATCCAGAAGAGGTTAGAGAGGAGATTGTTTGTTTTGTTTGTTTCAATTTTTTCCGTCTGAGAAGAAAGCTGGATAGCCCATAATCAGCTGAACTAGCTGGTCTTCCATGGGGTCCAGCTGGATGTGAGGCAGGACCATTGGTTATGCACCCAGCTGTCTGTGATAAAAGTATGAAGTTGGATCTTGTGTGCAGGAGTTGTGCCTCTCTCACACACGGGACCTCAATTTCATGTCCTGTCTGAGGGACAGATTTAATGGCTTGCTTCTTACTAAAAGGGGAGGGCATGATTAAACACACAACATAGCTCAGCTAGATCCAGGAATCGAACCTAGGTCCTTTGGATCTGGAGGCAGACAAAGCTACCGAATGAGCCAAATCACCGCCTTCCTCAGATTAAAGGACAAATTCACATTCATTAACATAAGGATTGAGAGAATGCAGCAACATTAGTAGAACACATCAGTGAAAGTTTGAGGAAAATTGGACAATCGATGCATAAGTTATGAATTTTTACAATTTTTGTGTTGGAACTGCTGGATGAGAAGACTACTAAGGCTCGTGATGTCATATGAGTACAACAGTATAAAAAAAATGTAAAGAAAATTCAACATATTTTCACTTTTTTCGCATAATAAAAGAGCATTACCCATAACATATGTCAGTAATGAGTCAAGGGAATGTGTACTTTTTTCAAAAGATGAAATTTTGTGAAATTCTCTTTATATTTTTCTTATTGTTGTACGCATGTGATATCATACACTGCAGTAGTCTTCTCATCCAGCAGTGACTGCACAAAAACTTCAAAAAATCATAACTTTTGAACGGATTGTCCGATTTTCCTCAAACTTTCAATGATGTGTTCTACTAATATTGCTACATTCTCTCAATCCTTATGTTACTGAAGGTGAACTTGTCCTTTAACTATCAAAATGTGCACATGTATTATGATCTATGTGTGGGTGCATATTACCGCATTTCCCTGTTTCTGACATATATCTAGCATATGTTTAGCAGCATATAATCCTTCATTCTAGTGAATTAGAGACAAACATTCTCCATCAGAGCATAAGTATTCTGGATTATCAATGAAATCTGAAAACTATCATGATATGTAACTTTAGCAAGCTGCAAAAAAATATCAAACTGCTAGAAGATGACCAAGGACAAATTGAACATCAGATTATCATGCCATGCTGAATAGAAGACAGTTTAAACAAATCATCTAGAATATCAAATGTAAGCATCAAGTAAAGTTTGTATGCCTTCACATTTTCTGCAGATATCCAGCAAGCTCCTGTGAATATTACATTGTAGAGCTATTTCTTTACCTAAGCCAACCTGCACATTGGCACTGGTCCAACGGTCCCTGACCAGTAAAAATCACTGTGGGACCAGAAACTTTCTCAGGAATGCATCAGTAAAATATGGAAAAACTGGGTACCTACTGGTCCGACAAACAGGTCAGACCAGAAGCAAAAAATGGGTTAATGTGCTACCCCACCCTAGGTGACATCGGAGGGAAGAGACAATGCTTGAGACCCTACTGATACAATCAGAATAAAGAATGACCGCACAATAGTACCGACATCGCAAGAAGTTTTGCAATGGGTACACGACAGGGATATTCCCTGGCTTTTGATATATCTTTTCATCATCCCCTGAATAGTGCAGTCACTTCTAATGCTAGCTCTTCAATGGGACTATGTTATTGATAAAACAGCGTTTATCCTGTTCGTAACTTCCTAGTTACAGTAAACTAAACAGGACATCTCTCTGAATATAGACCAGAACTCTGCCCTGTGAACCTTCGCCAGGTGAACAAAATTTTCCATCGCGACCTTGTATGCAACATAGTGTGATTGTGGCGACTAGATTGACCCTGATACAGTTATGCTCTGTTTTCACGAAAATACTCATGGCATTGGAGATGGAGCTATAGTTTCGAGGGCAATCAGTTTTCAATATCTAAACAAAAAATGACACCTTTTAGATCTATACAGTAAAGAAGAAAAAAATCTGTCTAAATTTTGCTTTGACCTAATAATCTCAGGAAAAAAAAAAACAACAACCAAGGATAGATTACTGTATACACCATATATCTAGCGAGTCTAAATTTTTGGGAATTGGGACTTTCCAACAATTTCCCAAAAAGAAAAATTCGTGATTATGGAGTACAGCACTGAACAGAGAAATACTTGCGTGCACATCACAATCATGTCGGAATCAGAGATAAAGGGATCGTATAGTTTTGGTTGAGACCTAATTTCAGGTTTCTAACATTTTTTAGTAGGATAATGAGAAACCTCTTATGAAATATAACAGAGGATGTAATTCTATAAGGAATTCGACGTTTATTTGATGAAAATTGGTTTTGAAATGCCTGAGATATCCAAAAAAGAGTGATTCAAATAAAGTGCGGGACCCACGCTTTTTTACAATCGCTTTGTTTCACTTTGTTTTTGGATGTCTCAATCATTCCAAACCCAATTTTCATCAAATAAACTTTGAATTCCTCTTATAATGGTATTTTCTGTACTGTATCATAAGTGTTTTCTTGGTATCTCGCAAAAAGCTAAAAGCCCAAATCTCATCTCCACCAATACTGCACCATCCCTTTAATATTTTTACAGGTTTTTAAATTCACAAATACATGTAGCACCCAATTCGTGAAATTCACAGAAATTCGCAAAGATAAAAACCGCACAATATATTCGCCATATACAGTATTTATTATACAACAAAATTTGATTTTACTCCAAATTTTGGCTAAACACTATCAATGTTACATGTACCTTGTATCTCTCCAAACCTCAAGGAAAAACACTCATCTCTGGTATTGTTACGTATGTTAAGCCCAACAATAATTTTCAACATGCTGTTTGACAACTCAATTAGATATTCTTTTCTGATATTCCTTTTGGTTTTTAGTGTCTGTCATCAATACTTTCAATCAATCAATTTGCTGGAATTAATTTAGATAAAAATCCCCTGAAAATATTGTCATGCTAACACTAATTTATAATCCTGAATTTAAATCTACTGCATTAATTCTATTTCTAATGATTATAGGATTCAGAAACCATGCAGTTTTGTATCTTTCACACCATTCACGTGTACATCCAATATGTCATTACTTTGTAAGCCATTAGTCTAAAGTATAGTCTAATACAATCACTATGCAAATAGAGATCATAGCAGTGTGGGGCTTGATTTCTGAGAATTATTATTCTTTCAACATTTGAAGAAAACTGATCTAAGCCTTCACATTTTGAAGGGAAGCTGAAAATGTTTGGTGCTCTAATTTCGAACAACAGGCCCCTTCTCAACTTGTAACCTCTTTGGAGCCCTATCAGGCCACCACTGTCACTATGATAAACAACTTACATTATTTTCCTTGAAGAATATCTAAATGCAATATAACTGACCGTTAGATGTACTGCATACAAATCTGGAAAAGAACCACTTTGAGGTTTACATCATTTTGGAAACTTTGGGACCCATTCTGGGCTGGGCCCTATGGGGGACACCTGAACCCCTTTGAAGGACTCTGCATTCCCTAACTGTAATAAAGAGTCCTGCCAAGTTTGCATAAGTGTGATCATGGCTTTTAAAGAAGAAGATTAAACTCTACAGTGGACGACAGATTGTCGAGATATTGTCATTGTTAACTTGAGTCTTTGGTTCATGTGTATAGAATCTAAATGTACCTAGACATGTTAATAGAATTAATTTTAACATAAAAATCAGAAGAAAAAAAATGTTAAAAACCTGTCCAATAACTTAGATAATGAGGTGCAGCCATACAAAGTTAAAACTGAAGGCTTATTGAAAATAATCCCCATGGACACAAATGTGTGATCTATTTTATAGCAACTCAAGAAACATGACATTGCAGTAGCTACACATGCTTAACATGGGTGCTTTCAGACAAACCAGATATTCATATAGTCATATAGGACATACAATGTGCACTGAAACACACCATGGTGTAATGGCAACATTCCAGAAAAAGCTGCTGAGCAAATGCGCAAGGGCCATTTGAAATATCGGCAGAAAAATTATAGGCAAGGGTGCAGATTTTCTAGTTCAACATGAAGTTTGTTCTGACTTTTTGCAATGAGAACACTGAAGAAGAGCAGTGATATTTTTCATGTAATCTCTACTCATCCTACAGATTCTTCTCCCTGGGCACACATAACACATAGACCTAACTGTCCAGGTATTTCTTAAAGTTTCATCCTATAGCCACACAAATGTATTGCATCACAGCAGACTGGTGAGCCAATTTTACACGGCACTTTATGGCAACCCCACCCCCCCCCCCAGATATTTCTACCTCTGCAATTTTTCTTTTGTTGCAGTATGAATAGAAAGCTCAAACACAATCTCTGATTGCCTTTACATCAACATAGATAAGCACTGAATTTGATCAGTGTTTTAGTAGTAGCCATGATAAAAGAAATCATGGGCATACATACTCAAGCAGGATTCAACCCTATGAGAGCTTATCCTCAAAGTTAATAGCTAACCTTGAGGTTAAGATCACAGTCTGAACGAAATTTCCTGATGAGAATGGGCATAACTAAAGCCTACCTGTATGCCATGTTTGAAATTCTCCTGGAAAGCGCCATCTGCGACAGCCTCTACTACTCTGATTGACGATAGCTCTATCTTGTTCTTCACTTTCCCTCGTTTCTGTCAAGAGGTCAAAAGGAGAAAGTACAGGGAAGTATTATTAAGAGATACATTTGTACCATACAACAATATCTTATAGCTCAAACTGTTCATAATTGAGTTTCAATGATAATCATTATCATTACAATGATAATACTTTGAAAAAGACAAGGAATAAAAGATGGAGATAAAATAAAGCTTAGGAAATAAAGTAATCATTACAACTTAATCAGTAGGTACATGTATGAATCTATATATGATATTGTCAAGGGTTGGGACTGAAAAATCAGGAGGGGAAGGTTATTGGTCCTGTTTACCTTTAGGAGCAGTGATTTAAAAAAATGCTCAAGATATCACTTTTGATGCATATGTGTAGGTCAGTAGTATCACAAAACATCTTACCATATATATATATATTTTTTTTTTTTTTGCTATAAAGCCTAAAATATAAAGGAGATATCACTATTTTTCTCATTAAACTGTAACTGTAGATGGTTAAGTCTGGAAATATTTTTAATATATTGTACACATTTTGTATGTTTATCAATACTTAACATTGATTATACTGGTTCAAATTTTTACATTGGTTGTTTCTATCCTTAACTCACATTTTAGAACTATTTTGAAGCACTAATGTTGGGTTTTTGTTTCATCTACAAATGGTAAATTATGCCTTTAATCCATTATTAGGGACACAAAGAAAAAAAAGAAAAAATTCTAATAGATTGCGTGTTTGAAGCAGTTTTGGGACAAGTTATCACTTTTAACAATAAAAGTGCACTAAAAGATCATGTGTTAGTTGGTAATGTTTGTTGAAAACAGAAAATATGAAACCTAACACCTCTGAAATGTACCCTCTTTTACGGTGGAAATACCCAACTGTATCAATACAGCAGCCACAGATCTATATGGAGCTGCTACCAATCCAATCATTTAGCTTGGTTTTCTGTTTTGTTGCTGTGCTGATCATGCACAGAAATCAGTTTTCTCCTTATTCTATTGACAGTTGATCTATTATTGGAAAACTGAACACACAAAAAAAAAGAGAAAATGTTGATGCTGAATAAGGCAGCTAGTGAGTACTGTAAAACGAGGAATGTTCGCATGCATTTTAATTTCGTAAATTTCGCATGCGCCAAGATTCGCGAAATTAAAATGCACACGAAAGTTCTTGTCTACACTGTATGCATTGAATGCCAGAGGCAGTTCGTGAAAATTTCATTCCGCAAAAAAGGCCGCCAACCCCAATTCGCGAAAAATTCATGCCGCGAATATATCATGTTTTACAGTATTGCACAGACAAATAATACCACAATAATTCCATGTAAAGCTGCTGCAATGTGTCATTACAGAGCACAATAAAAATAACAACAACATTACATTGAGAATGCATTACTTTTGAGATACTTAATACACTATTATCAAAGGATCTCAACTGGTAAGTAAGGCTGACTCACAGATAATGTATGCAAGGAATGGAATAAAAATCATGAGGGTTAGCCATTGCAGCAATATACATGTAACTCATCAAAACATGGAGTGCTTAGACATAAGATATGGAATAACACACTTTGGAAAGCTCTTGAGAGTGGTCATTGTTCTCGGGGGTCTCAAAAAACATCCAAGATACAATGTACAATGGAGCAGTTTTGGTCATAGCTGTATCTTTAACTCATTGAGATTTTTTCCAACAATGCAACCGGTAATTCACAGAGTGTATCAGGCCGATACAGGCTATGTTGTTACAAATCTCGAAGGGGTTAGCTTTAGAACTGAATAGGGAAGTATTAAGGCTGTGTTAAACAGTTGTGGAGGTGTTTAGAGCACAGTAAATTCCTATGACACTAATGCCACATTAAAGACATCAAGACAAATTCCTATGACACTATTGCCACATGAAAGACATCAAAACACTATAGCCCGTATTCATGAAGGTGGTTTATATCAAAACCATGTTTTAAATTTAGCCCATGGACTAAATAAAGCACGAAACTAACATACCTTACACATGTAATAAATCAATACAGTTATTATTGGACGTTTGTTGGCATACATTGTACATTTAATGTAATACAATCTGTCATATACATTTACAAAGAAGAAACTTGCATAGGCCATAGACTGATTTTAAACCACCTTTGTGAATATGGGCAAGGCTTACAACATGATGAATTGTGAAACAGCATGAAAAGAAATTTACTTCATGCCCAAACTTTCTTTTTTTTCTCCCTCTTTAAATCAAAATAAATTCTTCGTGTAATGGTTACATAATGCAATTGAAACTTTACTGTGTACTGAAGTCTTAACAAATCAGTAAGGGAGTACAAATATAACCACATACAGTTTAGGTAAATCACAGCAAAAGACTACAAACTTCATGTTAAAGTTTGTAAC
>CM067068.1:8072583-8265298 GCA_033980235.1 Diadema setosum
AACATTTGATACTGAAATTTGAAGACACCAGAGTAATTCTCAGTTTCACACTATCAGAAAATCATATAAGATTACTACCCCAATAATTTCAGTCTCCCCCCCCTCCGAAAAAAAAATATATAACATGAAAATGCTGCAAAGAAGACATGCAATGTCGTTGAGTACAGATTTTGCCTACAAATCTTTAAACTGAAAGGAAAACAATTTTAAGCAAACCATCCCTGCATCTTCTGAAATAACAAGGTATCACATTGACACTTTCAAAAGATACACAGAGTCTGTTAGGGAGAAATTCATTGATGATATCAGTTTTGGCAATGCCATAGGAATGTCAATTAATAAATTGTGAATACAAAATAAGTACCATGATTCCCTCACAGGCAGAAACCATCAATCAGTCTATAAAAAGAGATAAAATTACAATTCTGTGATATGCTGTACCCTTACACGTACATCCATAATTATGCGCAGTGCACTCCTGTTATAACAAACAGGGTTATAACAAAATTCTTGTTACAACAAAGTAAAAATTCAGGTCCCATGATTATCTATACACCCTGTATCATCTTTATACTCTTTATTGTTCTAAAATGATGAAATGTCAAGATATTTCGAAAGAAAACTGTTAGTCTCAAGGACTTTGTAATAATGCAAATTACCTGTAGCATGATGGAGTATTATTAAGTTTATGGCAGTAACATATGAAACACTGGAAGGGCATGTTTATGGTGTAACAGAAACATACACTACACGTAGGTGTTGGTAATAAGGGTATACATGTACAGGGCTGTGGCATAACTGGGAGGAGGCCTATTCACCAATTACTGTAAAAGTGAATATTTTTGCATGACTAATTTCTAGTCATATTATATTTATGTGCTTTTATTTTTGTGCTACTTTCTGGTTGTGCAAAATGAACAAAAATATCAACACCGCGAAAAGTTCCACTTTTACAGTAGCATGGGGGGGGGGGGGGGGGGGGGAGGGGTTTGTAGCACGAGGAAGGAGTGAGTACATATGATACATTGCACAAAATACCAGTCAAATATATCACATATAAAACAGCATGCTATATACAGTGTATACAATATTTTCCTTCTAGGCACTATCGTCTGCCAATTTGGGCCTCTATTAAAATCTTTCGCAGCGTGCATATGTTTGAACGCACACGGCAAGTCTCACAAGAGCTTTAGCCTTGACATTGCCATGTACAAATTGCAGACTGTACAGATCCTCCAGGCTGAAATGGGAATACTGGGCTATTCACTTGATTAAAGGCATAATTTACCATTTGCAGATTAAACAAAAATCCAGCATTACTGCTTTAAAATAGTGAGTTAGGGATAGAAACAACCACTGTAAAAATTTGAATCAGTAAAATCAATGTTAAGTACTGTTAGATATACAAAATGTGAACAATGATTATAATAAGAATGTTTCCAGACTAAACCGTCTACAGTTACGGTTTATTGAGAAAAATATAGATATCTCCTTATATTTTAGGCTTTATCACAAAAATTGTATATGATAGGATGTTTTGTGGTACAACAGACCTACACATCATGAATGCATTAAATGTCATATCTTGAAAAATTTTTTAAATCGCTGTTCCCAAAGGTAAACAGTGCCTTTAAAACAAACCGAACGTATAAAAGTCAAAAGCTGGTGTGTTTCGGATTGTCGGCTGAATGCACTGCAAACTTTGTTTACAATAATCTCACAGTACAGTGCCATGCACAATGCTTATAACATGTATCACACTATTACAGCGTACATCATATTGTGTATCACTACACAAAAGTTTTGCCAAAGGCAACAACAGGGAGAACATGGAATAAAGGAAGTTCATCTGTTAAAGGCCTCTAGCATGTGACACTGACGTTATCTCCTGATATATTTGAAATGAAGAAAAATCAAAAGAAGGAGCAAAACTTGTTCCAATCATCTAATATGTGACCCATCACCATGATACCTTCGTAAGTAACTTTATGTGCCTAGAAACTTTAGTACTTATAGTAGCTTCATTTGCCAAGCTTTTTCATTAGCATTTCAGGTCTGCCAACTCTCACGCATTGAGCATGAGACTCACACATTTTGGTCCTTTCTCACTCTAAAACTTTATTTCATTTGCATGCATTTCTATTGATCTCATTCATTTTGACTCTTAAATTATAGCATTGGCCCATGGGAGTTTCACTCTCAACTAGTTTCCAGTGTTGGCAGCCCTGGCATTTGGTAATCTACCCAAACATGATGTATAAGTATGCAGTTTTAATTTAATAGCAATCCCACTCAGGAGTAGAAATGTGCCTCAGTCCAACGGGAAGGCCATGATGATACCATAGGGATTAAGGTGATTAGATAATCTCTACTCATTGCTATTAGTTTCTAGATATCTGTGCCAATAGGGACAGATAGCACTCAAGCCTGAGTGCCAATTTGCAGTTAACAAAGCACGGTAAGGGTTAAAGGGAAGATAAACCCCAAGAGCAATGTGGATTGAGTGAAAGCAGCAACATTAGTAGAACACATCAGTGAAAGTTTGAGGAAAATCGGACAATCGATGCAAAAGTTATGAATTTTTAAAGTTTTGGTGTTGGAACCGCTGGATGAGGAGACTACTAGAGGTTATGACGTATGAGTGGACAACAATACCAAGAAAATATAAAGAAAATTCTACAAAAATCCATTTTTCATGAAAATTACAAATTCCATCAACTTGATATTGACATATATTAAGGGTAGCAATTATTCCCCCTGCTTTCTGAAAGAGGTTGGTCCATTGCTCTTTCATGATTCTAGAAAAGTGAATTTTTGTTGAATTTCCTTTATATTTTCTTTGTATTGTTGTCCACTCATACGTCATATCCTCTATTAGTCTCCTCATCCAGCGGTTCCAACACCAAAACTTTAAAAATTCATAACTTTTGCATCGATTGTCCGATTTTCCTCAAACTTTCACTGATGTGTTCTACTAATGTTGCTGCTTTCACTCAATCCACATTGTTCTTGGGGTTTATCTTCCCTTTAAGTCAGAATCCTTAAAGCCGAGAAAAATGAATAATAAAACAATCGCGACAAAAATACTAAACTGAGATTTTTTGCAATGAAAAGATTGATACATGTATCTCACTCTCCACACCAACACTGTTTTGAAATTTGAAACATTTTGGTCTCCATAAAGCAATACAGTGAGGCCATCCAAGGAAGATGTCAGAGTGGTTGTTATATACAGGTGGTCATAATGGAGAGGTTATCAGTCAGGTTGTGTGTATTTCCTATACTGTATTATTGTGTACACGTGTAAGTACATACAGTACACATGCATACATGTATACAGTGCTTTTAAGTATGCATAACGTGCATTAAACAATGCCAGTACTGATCGAGCTGTTGCACAGTCGCATGCTTACAATGTATACAGCAAGCAAGCCCTTCAAGAGTGCATTGCTGTGACCAAATGCAGCGGTGGCAATCACTGAACAGTTTGTTAGCCATGAATGATATCCACAGGGGCTTTATCATGGCTTTTCTGGGGGGGGGGGGGGGATTTTCAGTGACTGCATACGACTAGTGGCTGCTTTATACAGGTGGCCGCTAGGGCAGGATTCATCTTTCATCTTTCCATGGATGTATGAACTCAGAGCATTGTTGCACCTATGTTTTGTCTGCCCAAGGAAAAACTAGAACTGTAGTGTGTTATTTTTGATCCTTCAATAAAATTCAGAACATTGTTGTACCTCTGTACCAATGTTTTGACTGTCCAAGGATATATAAACTAGAATTTGTTATTGTTTCATCTTCCACTGGATGTACAAATTCAGGACATGCAATACTAATGTTCAATCTGATCATAAATGAATCTTTAGACTCGCAATTTGTCACAAATACAATTATTTAATCTGTTCATAGATGGATGAACTATGAACGTTTCAATGTGCCCTCTATCCAAAGATGAAAAAAGACTGAGCTTTACTTTATCAAAGTTTTATCAAAGTTTGGGCCATTTATGGCTTTATAAAATCTAACCTTCACTGTCCCAAAGTTTCATCTGTACATCTAGTATGGGTATCTGAGCTCCTAACTTTGCTTGACTGATGTGTTTTAGGCACAGAAGCCAGACATTCTTAACAGCCTGTGGTTATTAAATAACAAACCAGGAAGTTTCTCAGGACTGAATTAAGATGTGATTGTGTGTACTTTCCGCGTATCTATGAATGAGTCACTATGTGGACAAAAAAACAAACAAACACTGCAAGGCATGGAAAGAGAGAGAGAGAAAGAGGGAGAGAATAAAGAGAAAACTTGGTTTATATTGGAACATGTATAAGCTGAAACCAGTATGAAAAGATGCACTGCAAGTTGTACAGGAGTATGTGGAAAGTGCCATACATGCATTAGAATATTAGAGGATTGATCTTAAAAGCAGGGTTCGAAATTGGCGATGGTCCGCTGGCCATTGGCCACCCAAAATCACGTCGGACTAGCTAAAAATCATAAAATTCTGAAGTTACTAGTCCGTCTGGCTAGCCAAAATATTGCTTCAGTGTCAAAATTGATTCTAAGTAGTCCGCCTGGCTAGTTAAAAAAAAAAAGTTAAGTGCGACCCCTGAAAAGACATATGAGGACGAAAAATGGGATAATACAGAATGTGCTGAATAACATAATATAACAAAGCACTTCGATTCAAAGCCACAATATCATTTTATCCGATGACTAATAATATACAATACTATGCTCTTCCATCATGAGGTAGCATTCTGCTTCTTCTTGCAATTTCATTTCAGTTTGTTTCAAACCTTTCAAATCAAACTCAATGACTGTAGGCACACAAATATTTACATACACATAGAAAATCGATAAAATCCATTATCTCTGCCTTGGAAGGGACTTTACCTCACACATAGAAACTTGTCCTGAATAATGTATACAGGAACTTGTAGAGTTAAAAATCACAATTTTAAACATTTTACTGCCTCCGGGAGTTCTAAGAATCAAATACTGGTGAAATATCCTTTGGAAATAAAACCACTACCCTTTGTGACATGGCCTTCATGTATGCTGCTTCCAAATTGTGGAATAATCTCCCTCTGCTTGCAAGGCAAGCAGCAACAGCAGTTTTTAGACCATGTTGAAAACTCATCTTCTTCAAAATGCCACTCGGTAGTCTAGTGGATATGATGCCTGCCTAGTAATCAGGAGTTTGTGGGTTCTAATCCCACTAGAGAGAGTACATGTATGGCCCATGAATCTTATCATCACTACTACTCAAAACTCTAGTACAATAATTGTTAATTGACATTGATGAAGCATAATTTTTCAATCAGGCAAAATAACTACAGGTGATTATCAATATGACACTTTATACACTATAAAAGATACAAATATACTATCATTGTTGCTACAATGTATATTTTTGTGATAATCTTATATGCATATTTACCTTCACCCAAACCTTTTAATTTACTTTTCAGAAACATGATGAAAGGATTTGAGATGTTTTGATTCAGGACACTTTTGGTTGTGTATCATTATAATCACAACAAAGAAATGAAAGCCCAAGCATTAGACAAACTGACCTTGAACTTTCTCTCATTTGTTTGCTTGTCCTATGTGTTTCATTACATATACTGTAAAAGTTGAGTTTCATACCAGGAACATGTACGTGCATTTCGTGCAACACGAAACTAGTGCGAAAATGAAAGCAGAGGGCATGCACATTTTTTTTTTTTAATGGTTACATGTAATACTATTTCATATCTTTGATCTCAAAGTAGGTAAACATTGTATGCAGTGGCATACAGTTTGTAACTGTTTCTTGAAACTAGAGAGTCCTGTAGCATGACTGACTTTGCAATTTCAATGCAGAAGAGTTACCTCTTAATACTATAGAGTGTGCTGCCAAAGCCACTAAGCACCATATGACAGCTACATGTACAACGTTGTACGAGCTGTTTGAAGTGCTCGCTCAATGGTTGTGACCATCCGCTAAATCAAAATCATGTAAAATTCATCTCAACTCGTTGAGCACAAAAAGTTCAGCTTTCACAGATATAAAGTTATTTGACGACACTCTATTTTTTTTTTTTATTTATTTAGAGCATAGCTCTACTTAAACTGCCTGAAGGGTTGAAGCTCTACTATTATTATACCATAGGCTGAGGTCACAGGTACTTAACCTGTTGAGGACGAGTCCCGAGTACACTAGGGCAGGTGTCTATGGGAAATGCGTGTTGTAGCAAATTCAGTCCGTCCTCAACAGGTTAAAACTGCCCTACTCATCTAACCCCTCCCCCCCCCCCCCCCTCCCCCAAGGCTATGGTCATGGCTAGCTCGATTGAGACTTTTGTTTGACCACCAGCAAGGCAGACCTGAAACCCCACAACCCAAAGTCTTTGTGGCATTATGATCATTCTATTTTGAGTCAGTCTGCCATACCTGTCTCATAGCCATGATATCCGATACCCCACTTAATAAGGTAAAGTACTCCTCCCCCTCCCCCTCACCATATAACATCCCAATACTCTCTTCAATCCCTGCCTTTCTCCACGTACAATACCTGACCATAGTTCTATTTTCCCAGTGATGTCATATCGTGACTCATAGCACTTGCTGTTTGGAGTGACAAGAAGTAGATTCCATTCATAAATAACCACGGGGCCTCTCCAGTTGAAGTCCACTTATTTGCACCTTGATCAAACTGAAAGTCCTCTCACATTCATCATTACATCAACGGATACATCCATAGTCATAAGTCAGTACAAAGTACAGGTAGGAAATCAATGCCCGACATCCTGGACTACTTATGATACATATCAAAGGGTGCATTTATCAACTCACTTCTGGCACAGAATTAAAAAGTACATGTACTGTTTACCACTGGGGGCAGTGATTTAAAAAAAATGTTCAATATACAGTGTATATCACATTTGATGAATATGTGTCTAGGTCAGTTGTATCACAAAACATCCTACCAGGTAAAAATTTTGCAATAAAGTCTAAAACACAAGAGATATCACTATTTTTCTCACTAAACCATAACTGTAGACAGTTTAGTCTAGAAACTTTCTTATCATAACTATTGTTTACATTTTGCATATATCTAACAATACTTATATACATATATGCCTATACTGACTCAAATTTTTACATTTGTTGTTTCTATCCCTAACTCACATTTTAGAACTATTTTAAAGCATAAATCTGGGTTTCTGTTTCATCTGCAAATGGTAACTTTCAGGGAGTTTTGGGCAGTTGATATACAAAAGCTGCTTTGATTATGGGGTTTAATAGAAACATCTTTCTGAAATACCGAAAAAAGTGCAATCGCAAATATATGCATTTGAGCCAGAAATATGTTTCTGTAGAGTTGATAACCACAAAGTCGTTTTGAAACACATTTATAGCTCGGACCTGCCCACCACACCAACCACTGCCAACTACACACCCGACACTCCTTGGATTAAACTGTGCAATGGTACTGCGCAGTGACAAGACCTCCAAATCGATTCACGACACGAAATGTTATGCAACAACTCAAGAAGCGTGATCTGGAAGGCATTTGCAAGTATACACATTTTAATAGTGGATATCGAAACATGTTTCAAACATGGGAATGTTGATAAATGCAGCCAAGAATATTTCTACCTGATCTGCCACATACTGGACAGAAACTACAGCATGTCTCTCAGTTTGGATGGACCTAGATAAGAAGCATGCTATAGTTACATACAGATGGTGACCATTATCCACAAGGATACCCTAGTGGTAAGCTCATACATGTACAGGTAAAGTACCTTGTACACGCACTGGCACTCGAAGGCAAGCTAACTTGAAGTTAAAGGGTGTGTAAAGTTCTGGTCGAGGTGAAGATTTAGCTTTTAACGTTTTGTGAGATATTCAGAAACCACTCTATGAGATGTCAAAGAGCATGCAGTTCTAAGGGGTATCAAAAGTTTATTCGATGAAAATCAGTTTTGAAATGGCTGAGATATCCAAAAACAAAGTGAAACAAAGAGATACTAATAAAGTTGGGGCATGTCGCCTTTTATTATTAGCACTTTTTTTGATATCTCAGCCATTTGAAAACCAATTTTCATCAAATAAACGTTGAATCCTTCTTAAAATGACATGCTCTTGCATATTTCATAAGAGGCTTTTCATTATCTCACTTAGGAATGTTCAAAACATGAATCCCTACCTCAACCAGTACTGTACAGTCCCTTTAACTCAGATAGGAGCCACAAAATAACTCAGGATTAGCACTCTATCCATGAGGTGCTCATCTGGACACGACAATCGACAAACTCGAAGAGATAAGCGTGAGTTCTCCATGAACTCAGGAGAGATAAGCGTGAGTTCTCCATGAACTCAGCCTCGTCCCCTCCCCCCCCCCCCCCATTATCCTCTGCTTCTGGGTCAACATAAATTACTATACGGGCGTGTGTGAATGGAGTCCAAACATATTACATCCTCGTTTTAATATGGGGTCATTGCAAAACTTCCGGTTTTGCAGTTTTATCATCGAGCGGGATTCGCTTGTAATTACGTAGTATAATAGGACAACAATATAAAGAAAATGTAAAGAAAATTATACAAAAATTCACTCTTCTAGCATAATAAAAGAGCTCTTGAATAACTGCTTTCAGAAAGCAGGGGGAATAATTCCTACCCTTGATGGATTGTGTAATTTTCATGAAAAATGAATTTTTGTTGAATTCCCTTTACATTTTCTTTATATCACTGTCCACACATACGTCATAACCTCTAGTAGCCTCCTCTTCCAGTGGTTCCAACACTAAAACTTTAAAAATTCATAACTTAAGCATCAATTGTCTGATTTTCCTATAACTTTCACTGATGTGTTCTCCTAATGTTGCTGCTTTCACTCAATCTACATTGCTCTTTGGGTTTTGGTTCCCTTTAAGGGGCCAGAGCTTATCCTCCAAGATAGCTTATCCTCCAAGATAGCTTATCCTCCGAGATAGCTTATCTTCGAGGTTAAGGATCACCGTCTGAACATAACTAATGTCAGCTCCACTTGATTACATCATAGAGGATATTTTTCATTATAACAGAATCCTCACAACATATCAATGCCACCATGTAACCATACTGCTAACATTAATTTGATACAGATGAACATCCTCACTTTTAACCACTACTACCATTTTGATATAATTAGTCTTCATTTTGATAGGAACAAGCTAACTATAAAAAATCAGAGAAATATAGTTTTGAAAAAAATCAACAAAATGAAGAATTAAAGTGTAGGGCCTACCAATACCCTGAGTATCATGTTTCCTATACTTGCAGAATATACTTAAGACAAGCCCTCTGCAAAATATTAACAAATTTTGTAACCTGATTTTTATTCCACATCCCAATACACGGGTTTACTAATGATATGCACAATGACGTCAACCCCATGCGACCCTAGTGATTGTAACTATGTCGGGCAAGCGAAATAAGCGCAGACGCCCAA
Organism: Diadema setosum; assembly: GCA_033980235.1. Taxonomy (NCBI): domain Eukaryota; kingdom Metazoa; phylum Echinodermata; class Echinoidea; order Diadematoida; family Diadematidae; genus Diadema; species Diadema setosum. The sequence goes on from CM067068.1 coordinate 8,082,068, forward strand.
GCCACATTGTTTTTGCATTCAAGCGTGTATTGTCTACGATCGGTACTCGCTGCAGATAATCAACAACTTTTGTTTGCTATAATCTTGCTTTGTGATGGCGTCAGCTTCAAGTTCTAGCCAAAGTTCGAGCAAGCCATGGAAGAATTGTACAATTAAGGAATTAACTGAGTATTTGAGGGATAGAGGTGTGAGCACAAGCGGCTACAACAAGGAGAAACTCATCAAACTTGTAACTGTCGTAGCCGATTTGTTTTTGCCCATCGATCCCGACCTCTCCCGGGCGGACACCGGCCGGTCACTGCAGGAGAAGCTCACTCGGGTAGGCTGCTCTTTCTCCGATCCTACCAAGCTCGCTGGGTTTACATCCAACCCTCGAGAGTATTCCAGATTTTGGACTCTTTGACGTGTTAAAGACATGGTACAGTATTGGTCGAGATGAGAATTGGGCTTTTAACTTTTTGCGAGAAACCAAGAAAACACTTATGATATAGTTCAGAGCGTACCATTTTAAGAGGAATTCAAAGTTTATTTGATAAAAATTGGGTTTGGAATGACTGAAACATCCAAAAACAAAGTAAAACAAAGCGATCGTAATAAAGTGTGGATCCCACACTTTATTAGAATCGCTCTTTTTTAGATATCTGAGCCATTTCAAAACCAATTTTCATCAAATAAATGTTGAATTCCCCATGGAATTACATGCTCTTTCATATTTCTTAAGAGATTTCTCATTATCTCACCAAAAAATGTTAGAAACCTGAAATTAGGTCTCAACCAAAACTATACGATCCCTTTAAACTACCTGATCATCAATCGGGCTGACTATGACCGGAAAAAGCTAAAGGGATACAAGTCATTTGAGGACTACCTTCTTTTCGCGGATGGGAATGTTTCAAGCATGATGTTCAATGAGGTTTCGGACACGAGCCCTATTTGTGTTTTCCTTGGTGAGGTTTCTAGGCCGACGCAAAAGGACCGGACATACCTCAACACACCAACGTACCAGACCTGGGTCGTGATGAATAAGTCAATGGGGAAAATAAATGTTGCCTACTGCGAATGTCAGGGAGGGTAGGTCTATCATTGTTTTTGTTTTTAGGTCTACCCTACATCTAGATCTACTCTAGATCTAGTCTATCTAGCTAGGGCTAGGCCCGTAACTGTAGTGTTATTGTTGATAGAAAAATGGGTCAAAATCGTCATTCTATTTCAGTCTGAGTCTAACTTTAAAAAATCCTTCGAAACATATCGATTATGAGAGATTCGTTGTCTTCACCCCCCCCCCCCCCACAAAAAAAAAAAGTTCTGAGAGGTTTAGATTTTACAATTAATCATAATGCTTAAAATCATTGAAGTACCGGTATGAAGTGAGGCGGTCATACTGTTGCATGTTCCGTAGCATCAGTGTTTTCCACCCATTTTCAGAAACTACTGAAGACAAAATCGAAACCAAAATTCAACAAAATCGAAACTATAGTCCAAATTGCGTTTGATCACAGCAGAATTATCCCTCATCTAAGGTTGGGAATTGATTTAAAGCCACACGAAATGCCAGGAGGTAAAGTCGAAGTTGATGCATCGCACACATGTACACAACATACACGTAAGTCTACATGTGGGGACGTGTCGGGGACGGCTGCAGCAGCCGACGTTGCAGGCTTGTATCCTTTGTTTGCCCGAGGTTGCGGCCGTGTGAAAAATTAAAGATCTGTGCATATATTTAGGGTTTAAATGTAAATTTTAAAGAGGTAAACAAAAACAAAAAAGCCTTGAAATAGACTAGTCGATCACCCAATTCTTTCAATCAAATGATCACACTATTGATACAGCGCACTTCTTTTTTCCAAATACGTCTTGAATGATAACAATGTAGTTAGAACATGCATACATCAGTTACAGTGCCTACGGACCAGAACTTTAATGCGTGGAGCAGAAGTGCCAAAATAGAGATATTATATGATCTAATTTATCAAACAGGATGTACTTTCAGGGGCTCTCACAGGTGAATTATGGCTATAGTTGTACAAAAAATTGATTTCCAGGGTGTTGGTACACCAACAGTGAAGATGAGGTTAGGCCTGTGGAAGGAAGGTTACACAGTTGAATACAATAGGTCAAACATGCTTACAAAAACAACTACAATTCAAGATATATTCTCAGACTCTGAAATTCAGCTACACTCAGGTTATTCTAATCAAGTTGAGTTCTCTGTTTTTCAGCAAAATCCCCTTGAACTTTTAAACAGTTTTCTTGGTTTGAATGTCCTCACTATAACTACACATAGTACAATACTATAGTGGTAGGTCCTCAATGAGTACTGTCATAAACAAGCACACAAACAATCCCATCTTTGGTGCAAAACTTTCATAGAATTGGCAAAATTCTACAGAGGGCTTTTCTGATGGGTTTCTTGCATTAAAAGTCAAGAAATGTGAATACATACCTCCCCTGTGCCTTCATAATACAGTAGATGTGTCGATGTGAGAGCAAACCACCTGGTTTTAAAGTTCGTCTTGGTCATAGCCCTTTTATTCTGTGACCTCTTGGGCATGAAGGCCACGCGAAGCTCGCCATCATTGCTTGGGCCATACGACATTGCGCACATCTGAACTGAAGATCACTGGAACTTACGAGAGAGAGAAGTCAATTTATAGGCCGACTCAGTTGTCCAGTGGTTAGTCCTACGTTGACAGTGCTATTGTCTGCTACCTCGCTCTGCTGACAACTACATTGCCAGGTTCATAGTCCTTTGCACTATTTTCACAGACGCCATCTTGTTGTTAAACTCCACAAATCACATGCTATCTTCCCCTGCCGTGGCCGGGAGAGCTGTGGCACAATTCTGAAGTTATTTCGATATCTGGTTCACTAGATGACCTGGTCCACACTTAGCCCACTTTGCTTCCAATGCATGGCTGTGGCAGGCACAATACAAATGTTCAGCAAATGGGTCCCAATGTGTAATGGCTGATAGGTTTGGCACGAAAGAGAACAAAGAGCTCCATACGAATGGCAAAACGTGGGTGAATTCTGCTGCAAAACAAAAGATACAGACAACAAAGGAAGGGATTGTCATTCACCATTGTTAAGCAAACAAAATTGTCAGAAGTGCACATGATTCAAAACTCATTCAAATGCATAGCGTGCATTTTAGGTTAGGTTTTCACATTACTATTTAATACCAGATAATTTAAAAGTAAAGCATAAGAGTTCACATATATTATACAAGTAATCTGCTGTTACATACAAAGCTGTGGTTTAAAATTTCTTTGCATGGGACGTTGAACTCAATTATGGAATAAATCTGTAATGTATCCTTTCGATGGGTTATCAAACCTTTTCAAATATTTGTTATTCTGTTTCATTTCCAGCTCTTTCAGACCTGGCAAATCAGAGTGAAATGTGACGTCCTATCAAATGTAACAAACTGGTGCACTTGGAATACTGAAGAATGTTTTTGAAGCAAAGTATCATCACCAACATTACTCAGCACACACAGTATGAAGGGCAAGTACATTGTTGCAAGGTCACACTAACCTTAATGCTGTAGTGAAAGCATGCGTGGAATCTATTTTGAACTGTATTTTTTTTTAGTTCTATTCCATTTCTCTTCATAACAGCTCACCAATAAACATAAAAAAATATTTCAAGGATATATCAGGACATAGTGCCCATTTTACAGGTTTTTTTTTTTTTGTACACTACTCCTTTCTATTTCACTCAATTTCATCATCAATCACTCAATATCAAATACATGTGCCTACATGTACAATATGTAGTCATGCTTTTTTCTTTTTTTCCTTTTTTTTTGGGGGGGGGGGGGGTGTACAATCAGGAAATCTTCTACAAAGAAGAGGATTTTAAGTGAAGATTCATCAATGGAAATAATGGCAGTCCCCCAAACTTAAAATCACAATATGAAAGAAGAAGAAGAAGAAGAAGAAGAAGAAGAAGAAGAAGAAGAAGAAAACAAACAAACAAAACATTTCATTATTCATAGAAAGATGTTTTGTTTTCTCATTTTTTTTTTCAACCTAGGAACATACAATATGTACATGACACTACATATATTTCCCACTGCTGCATGTAGGCACTCAAATGCCACATATTGTAAGTGCTGTCGACTGTGTTGGCCTGGTGAAAAGCCTGTGCAACAGGCAAAAGCTAAATACAATAATGTGAGAGCGAGTCACTGACATGCTGAGGCCTCACTGTAGGTAGAAGGGCCACTCATTCCCCCAGCTCCTGTCTACCAATAATCCTGGCATTAGCTTGTCAGCTGCAGCACAGATTCCAATTAGAGCTAGTGACCCTCTCTTTAACTTTCAATTCAAATTGTACAGCATTTATCCTAACACAAAAAACCAAATCAAGTTCTGAGTACGAGCTAAATCATCTTCTGACTTCCTCATGTTTTCTCGCAGAGGACAAGACCTTTCATGCTTGTGGGAAAAAAAGAAAAGAAAAGGGTTTTTTAAAGCTTGTATTTTGTACATCACATGAGTGAAAATGCTATCATTTCACTACTCCTGCACTTTTTAACTATTTATTTATACGTACACTGGTCCAAGTTTCACAAATGTATGTTGAGCATCCTACATCAACAATCTATGTTTGTGTATAATGTGTGCTTGAGTGTATGATATATCGTAAAATTCTGTGTTGTGCATATGGCGCACTTGTGTGAAAGGTGCACCCCGACTTGGGGAATCTTTAAAAATAAAAAAATATGAATTTAAAAAATATTCAAAGAAAAGAGATTTCCGCTCAAATCTTCTGTGGGTTTATATGTGTGTTTACACACAGGACATAGTGTGTACAAATGTATGTCGACTACATGCATACCACATCGAAAGAGAGAGCATAATGAATGGCTTTGCAGATTGGTAATTGCATTATGAAACTTCATATCAATCTTTTTATCCATTTTTTTTTACACATTCATATGTGTAGAAACAATGCTAGCATAGCATTCAATTTCCTGAGATGGGGTAAGTCTATAGATGCATTACTATTATATCAGGCTTAGCAACCACTGCCAAGCTTTTCTTGTACTCATTTATAAAGCACATCTTCGACTCTTGATATTTGCTATTAAGTGTGTGTTATCCGTTAATAATGTGTATTCTACAGAAGTGTGCCATATACACCACTTTAATATCTGATTTCGACATCTGTACGACTTGTGACACATTCAAGGTAGCAGGAAATTTTGCATGGATATGAACTTTATTTTTCATTCATCCTTTCTCCAGGATTACACGGAAACCACACCTATTTTGATTAAATTCTTATGACACAAGTTCAAGTTTAAATTCTATTTTCTACATCTACGGTAAATTCCCTTCATATACCGGTACTGTAAGTTGACTACATATGGTAATCCTTGAGACAGAGCTTTAGTGGGTATTCATAAACTATGTCGCTTCTAAATTCAACTGCATCGAACCCATCATAGAAAATAGAAGTACTGCCAGACATCAATTTAACATATTTCACAAATTTCAAAATCTTTTTCTTTTCAAATAATCTTTACTCTCTAAATGAAAAGCAACATTGCCTTGGAACATTACTGAGAATGTATCATTGATGTATGTCTCAATGTTTTCTGGATGAGTGCAGCATAAGGTCAAGTGTCATTTTAATGCTGTAGAAGATTTATTGGCATGAAGTTCTTCTGAGATTTTTTTTTCCATATTAATCTATTTATTTCTACTACTAAGACAACTATTACACAGATTTCTCAATAGGTGTGGTCATACTATGCAAAACTATGTGTATTTTCACTACTTGTTAGTGTTATTTTGCTCTGCATAGTTAGGGCAGTGTGACCACAAACTTCTCAAGAAGTTATCAGCGAAACTTCCTGCATGCACTCGGGAAGCACTCGGGAAGTGCTTCTCACAAAACTAGGCGTAGTTTGTGCAGTGTGACCACATGCATATGAAACGTTGAGAAGTTAGTGACTCCAAAATTGATCCATTAATGTTGTTTATGCACATTGTACATTCTTTTGTATGCTGTTGTGCGTACACATTTTTTTTTTCTGTGTGAGATCAAAGATACGGGTAGTTTCCTATCATCACTGAAACTACACATAGTGTTATCTATGATGTGATTGAGTGCGCAAACTCCCAAAAGTTATCAGGAAGCATGCTACACATAGTTTTATGCAGTGTGACTGCAGCTTTTTACAGAAGGTGTCGAGTGGTATTTACCCAATTTTTTTGTTTTCAAAATTGATGTACGGATAGATTGTCTGGATCTTCAAAAACTGTCATCAGTTTCACAATTCATTCTGCACTCCCTGAATCTACATATCAAAGTTTCAAGAAACCTCCTCTTTATTACTGGTGGTACGTTCATAAAATGTTGTGACTAAAAGTCTACCCTACAAAATGTCTTGTGGCAGTTGCAGTTGCCATTCAATCACAGTACCAGGTCATCAGTACCACAAACTGTATTAGTATTAGGCCTACACACAAAATTTCTGAGTAGCAGTGACAAATGCTATACATTTTATTACAATAGTACATCTGAGAAATAATGAGCAATGACGTTGATTAGTATACTGGTAAATCTGCCTGTAGTTTGGTGGCCCTTGTAGTAAGGGGCAGAGTCGAGGGCTGACAGTATGACCTGCGACACATATTTAACAATGTAGGCCACCGAGGCCGAAGACCCTTGTAAAAAAGTTGTAGAGGCAGATTCATTCGTCTATGATACTGTATACGCCATATATTTCGCGAGTCCAAATTTTTGCGAATCAAGAATTCAAGACAATTTCTCGAGTGGTTAAATTCACGATCGTGGAGTCCTGTACTAAATGGAGAAGTTCACACACATAACACACATTCACATCGCGATCAGAGTCAATATTTTTGCGTACACGTGTCTTTGATTTTGCGAATAGCACCCGACTCGCGAAATTTGCAAAAATAAAAACCTCGCGAAATATTTGGCGTATAATACAGTACATGAAGTATGATGATGAGGGGTGGGAAAAACTTCTGCCCTAAAATAACAGTAACACATTTCAAAACTCCTTAAACTAGGGTATACACCCAATCGGAGTCTTACCCTTAAGTAAGACATATTACATGTAATTATGTATATACAATTGTATTGTAAATCAGCCTAGATTCTAGTAAATCCTAACCCACATACTCATCACATGCTCATTCATTGGATGAAATCTAACTTGCAAACATTTTATGTGAACTCAAAAATGAGAAGTAGAAAGCTCTAATAATGATCTAAGAGCCCTTACCAGTCTAGTCTATAGATTCGTTCTGTCTACTAGTATGAGCACTGCACTGATGAGTCGTGACTGCCCAGTCAAGTTATTAGTTGGTAGTTTTATAGACAACTGAATAATTCATAATCTGTTCAATGCTGCCTCAAACAAGGTGTAAACTTTAGGTTCCTATGTGTCTTTAATCTTTTTTTTTTTTACGTGGGATTTGCTCCCTCCCACCCAAATATAATGTCAATTGCAGTGTGAAGGTGCATGTAAATCTTGTTGCAGACAGTTCGACGCAAGGGCGCCAAACGAAGAGAGCTGATGTGCCAACAGCAGCCGGCAATGTGGTGCAGTGCCGTGCATGCAGTGCACAACGCAATGCAACGTGTATTATTCCTCACCACCAGCACCAGTTACGTGCCAGCGGACAGTACGCAAACTCCTCGCCGGAGTTCCAGGCATGAAACTCGCTGCAATAACCAATCCCGCTTGAAATCTATACCACAATACCTGACCATGAAAAGTAGTTATTTTAGAGTCCAACATTGGGATAACACCAAAAATACGAAATCAGGCATACAACGATATCGGACAAGCAACTTACCTGTGATGATACGCTGCAGAAATTATCATCATAATGTAGATTACCGCTTATTTCCAGTCATTTCCGTGTTCCGCATGAGGACTGATCGCGGTGAGAGCAATTGTGTGTACATTTCGCAGAAACCGGAAGAAATTTACCCGTGGATATATGGATATCTGCTGCTCGGCTGGATCGTTAATTTTTGCGTGTCTGTCGATGCAATTCAAGCAGCAGCGAAATGAAATCACGTAGGTGGTGGTAGTCTACAACTGGACGTAGATGGCAGTCACAAATTCATGGAAAAGAAAATCCATGACTTTCCCTAACAAAACATTTTTTTTTTTTTTTTTTAATTGAGATTGGCTGTTTGTGTGCGTTTGTGTTTGTGTGTGTTTCTGTGATTTCTATAAATGTATGGTAAAATGTAAATTCGATGTAAGAGCACTGTGACATCGTAGTGAAGGAGGTTTTTGTCTTGCAAACAAGATCCAGGGTCAATGTCATACCCATTATTGTCATCATTGATGCAGTGACGGATCCAGAGGGGGGCGCAACCGGCGCACGCCCTCCCCCTTATTTTTCGTTAAAAACAAAAGAAATAAAAGAAAAAAAATGAAATGAAGCTTGGAAGTGGCACCAGAAATATTAGTCACGCCCCCCTTTACAGAATTCCTGGATCCGCCCCTGTTGATGTCATTGCACTTCCTATTACTCGTACGCGGGAAACATGTATTAAAAACAAATTGAAAGGTTACTATTAACATGGATACTGTATTATGTCTTTTTTTCTTCTTTTTTGCTTTTAACTATTCAAATACACACTCTCTAACATACGCAAAGATACATACAATACAAAGATACCTAACAATTGAGGAGGAGGGGGGGGGGGGAAGAGACACAAAACCAACCCTGTTTATCAAAGTATAGGCCTACTTATGATTAAAATGATGAAAATACGAAATTCAGTGTAAATGCGAGCATGTCTGCATACAGTCCATTGTGTCCAACCACGTGGATTACACGTAATGTGAATAAAGCGGAATGAAACCCAAATAATCAAGTGAATTGAGTAAATGCATGGAATTGTCACACCAGCAAAGTTTGACGAAAAGTGGATCATCCATCTGTTTACAAAATATGAGTCCTTTAAGTGACTGGACAGCCATCAGTGGATTGGAGGATCTACTGTGATGCCACGATGGACAACTATTTCAAGAAAATCTGAGATAATTCCTTGAAAATTCCATTTTTAAGAAAAGTACACAATATTGCAGTCCCTCGATTATAATTACGTATAGGTCCTATGACATAGTACATTATTAGCAGTGATTCCACTGCTTTCTGAAAGGAGTAAGTCAATTACTGATATATTTGCTATCGGAAAGTGAAAATATGTTGCATTTCTTTATAATATCAAAGTGTTATCATATTATAGTCTTTTTCATCCAGCTATGGCCGCACCAAAACTGAACAAATTCAATAACTTTTAAGCGCGTTGCCCGATTTTCCTCAAACTTCGCTGATGTTTGTGTGCTACTAATTTTGTTGCATTTCCCCCATTTCACACTCCTTTCAGTTGTGTGTCAAGTATAGTGTCAAAGATCCTTTCCCAAATCTTTCCCAAATATATCAAGTCAACGCATTCAGTTCATTGAAAAACGTTCAGCGAGTTGGTCTGTCCTCTAGAAACGATCGTGATACAATATCAAATCTTCAGTGCATATAAAATGTCTATATTGACCGAATAATAGCCTGTGGTCAATGAACAATAATCATCATTGGTATCGGATTATAATTTGAAGACGTTTTCTTGTTTTTGTTTTTTGGTTTTTTTGTCTTTGTATTTCCACGTTTATAGTAGATTAAATAGGATGCCTTAGAATGGAATAAAAAAAAGAACACTATTGTTGTACATTAACCAGTTTCAGTACAGTTTAAAGAGCAGTTTCATAAACATTAAAGTTGTTGCCATGTTTGTATAGTGATAGACTAAAATCAGTATACGTTAGAACAGAATGATAAAAGTTTCATACAAAGAAGAGATTTATGGAACTGTAAACCTTAGAATGTTGTTTTCTCCGCAAACGTACAAATGGACAGCAGTGGTGACGATGTCATCACATACTTTGGTCTAAACAAAATTACAAAAATCATGTTTTTTCGCTTATTTTATAACTACAACCTTTAACGCCACTTGAATACGATGTGGCTTCCCTTCCCGGAAAGAAGTACCAGCAAAAATACAAAATTACTATTGGGGTGGGGGGGGGGGGGGGGGCAGTAGGAGAGAGAGGGAGAGAGGGAGAGAGAAGAGAGAGAGTGAGGGCATAGAGAGAGGGGATTCTCTGCCTTGAGAGTCAAAGAGTATACAATTATAATTATAACATGCTGACGTGATAATAGAAGTAAATAGACAGGCATTAAGAGAGAAGGATGGAGAGAAAGGCGGAAAATATATCTACAGACACGTCACAAGGACAATTTGATAGGCAGTAAGGGATAGACTCTTTCAAGCAAGCTTCAACACGGTCATGACAGAACTGAAAACTAAGGGGCTCTTCAGCTATTCTTCAGCTTCCGGTGATCGACACTTGTTACAAACTGATTGGTTGAGACAGGATTAACATACTATGGATCAGTGGAATTATGGATATCCTATGTCGAGTTTAGCTGCGACGTTAAATGGGCCCTATAGTCACACCACCACACTTATTCCCTAAATCACACGGTTTATCGTTTGGTCTGTTGGTGCGTATCGTCTCCGACCATGTCAGCTTTCCTTTGTTATTTCCTAAAACCCTGGCCAGTTTGGTTGCTTGGCTGAAAGAAGCTTTGCGTAGTGATTTACTGAACCGTGAGCCCGAGGGCTTATTTTCCTTTTTTTCAACGAAGTGGGAGCACAATGTGATACGCTTCAGAGAAATCAGAGCCTTCACTTTTGCTTCGCCAGTCTGTTTTCTGTTGGTTGCACATGCATGAGGACCACTCTCTTTTCGCCAACACATACACGTGTACAATCTCAATCAGCCGGACCTACCAGTATACTGCAGGAGAGACGCTTGTATACTATATTGCACATTATTTTATTATGCCGTGGCTATATCAAAATTAATGATCATAGACAGTATACCAAGATCCCGAGGGACAGTCAAAATCGTCGCCACCTATTAACATAATCGAAAGAGAAAGCTAAGGGGAGTGTATTCTGTGAGGTCATCGGCAGCCAAAGACAACCCTCGATCACACCGGAACCAGGTTTGTAGTTAGTATAGTGATCATGTTTCATTGTTTCATAGTTGTGTCCAATTGTGTATTTTGTTATGATTTATCGAATTTATACTGTCGAAGACGAAAAGGAAAAAAAAAGTTATCATTTGGTTCAATAAGTTAATTATTATACACATCCATCTGTTCACCTGGCTGCCGATCCCGGAGCCCCCATCTGTGGGCGCCATTCGTCAGCCGGTATCACGGTTGGTGGACTGTGTGGAATGGTACTTGGTATATACTTGGTAGTGCTCCTTCAAAAGACCCCAAGCGGAGTTTAAACTGGAGGTGGCGGCAAAGGGTGGGCTCATTTTGGGAAAACATATTTTGAAGCAGCAGTCTTAAAGGTGGCTGAGTTCTTAAATGAGACCCCCGGGTTATTCTCAGATTTTTACATTTGTACAACTATAACATTAGTTATACTGAGGACAGAGTTTCAGAATTTGTGATAACTGAGATGAAGAATAAGAATGTTTTCAAAAAATAGAACAAATTGCAATGAACAAGGATGATGACATGGCAGAGTCACCACAAGAATGCATGAGTTAGGGCTCAAGGAAGCAGAACAAAAGAAGAAGGCATGTATAGATTATAGACAGGTGAACTCGCAAGCAAGCGGTATTGTTATGGAATTACACTGCTATCATTTCTGCAATATGTGAACCTTCTATGTCATCATCCTTGTTCAGTGTAATTTGTTTAAGGTTTTTCAAAGTATTGTTTCTCTGCTCAAGAACCACAATAAATTCCACAAGTCTATACAGGGAGTTGTCGATTTATGTACTACATGATGTGAAATTATGAAAATCGTCTGGAATGTCCATTTAACTTGAGAGATTACACTTTGAGAAAGGCTATTCCATGTCCTTGTGGTTCGAGAGAAGAAAGAGTTCCTGTGTATAATGGTATCAGAGGAGAACAAAAATTAGTGATTTATGTTAGGCTCATATTGCACTTGTTCCATTATGTCTGTGTTTGTCTATGTGGTTCTTTCATAATATCTTTTCCGCTATGCCTATGATATGATTGTTTGCATATCTTTGCGTCTGAAAGGGTGTGCACAGTTCTGGTCGAGGTGAGGATTAAGCTTTTAACGTTTTGCGAGATATTCAGAAACCACTCTATGAGATGTCAAAGAGCATGCAATAAGGGGTATCAAAAGTTTATTTGATGAAAATCAGTTTTGAAGTGGCCGAGATATCCAAAAACAAGGTGAAACAAAGAGATCCTAATAGAGGGGGCCTGTAGTCTTTTATTATTATCACTTATTTGGATATCTCAGCCATTTGAAAACCAATTTTCCCCAAATAAACGTTGAATCCTTCTTAAAATTACATGCTCTTTCATATTTCATAAGAGGTTTCTCATCGTCTCACTTATAGGAATGTTAAAAACATGAATCCCCACCTCAACCAGTACTGTACAGCCCCTTTAATGACAATTGCCAAAGATAATTCGGTTATCAGAAATTTGTTTAAGCCATCGATTTCTTTAAGCGCTGAATACCTGTTACTATTATTATTATTTTTTTTTGGTACTTTTCAAACTACGATATGTTCTGAAACAAGGCAATACAGATTGTTGGACTCCGGAATACTACTGTAGTATTGCATACTAGTATTCAGAGCATACAGAGCATTTAAAGAATATCATTAGAAAGAAAAAAAAATATGTGAGGGTGTTTTTTATTTTTCTTCCTGCATCATGTCAGAGAAGTTTGCGATGATGAATATTCGTGTCCTTTGATTCGTAATAAGAACATAATCTTGATTTGCAGGTCAGCCTGCCCGCATTTTCACACAAGAACATCAGGACTGCAAAGGAGGCGCCGTGGTACCATCGAAAGATGCGGATAACAGTGTTGACATGCGCCATCCTGTGGTGCGGTATTGTCAGCGTCATCGACTGCGTTGATGCCGTGAATGAAGACAACGATATCGCTGATCTGACAGACATGTGTCCGGTCGAAGAAGAAATAGAAGAAGATGAAAAGACTTGCGGAGGTAACTCAATTAAACAAGAAAAGCACTTTAACGCAAATGAGTAATTTTTACGTACATCTTCCTACGATGAAAAGTTATCAAAATATTTAGACGTAGAGGGGTTTGAAGTTCATGTGTGGTGCATACACATAGGCCATCCAGGATTGATAACTTGGTCAGAGGATACATGTAAGGGTTAACACATATTTGAGGTGGCAGCACAATTTACTGCTATTTGTTTAATTAATTTTGTAAGCGAGAGGCAAATCTGATAAGAGATCATCATATAGCAACACTCTGCAACGAAATTATATTTCCAGGCTCGCATGCATATTGGCAGGATGCTTTCGCTTATAATAGTGAATGGTCACGAGTGCGATGGAACAAGATTTCGCACGAGGTGAAAGATAGAGGCGCTCTATTCAACGAGGCGAGGAGATGTTGCAGAGTATCATCATTACATCATGTACATTTTTTCAATGCCTTCCTTTACATCTCTCTGATGGAAATCACGAAAAACCGCCCAAGCTTACTTGTATGTATATTGGCCAAAGAGATTTTGGAACACGTATTGGCATATTTTACGTCTTTTGTTTCCATATAGACGTGTCTGTGTTGCATAATATTTTGATACCCCTTCTGTACTTTCTATATTTGTTTTGTTTCTTTTCTTCCTTTAAAATATCTGTATCAATCTCGATTCCTTCTCCCACTGCCTTTCTTTCACTCTATCTATCTATCTATCTATCTATCTATCTATCTATCTATCTATCTATATATCTATCTATCTTTTTTTTTTCTATCTCCAACCATCGGGTTCCCCAGTCCCAGAACACCCCTGCGACTCGAATCCATGCCAGAACGGCGGTACGTGTTATGAAAAGTTCAGCAGCTTGGTGTACTACAGATGTTTCTGCACACCAGAATGGATTGGACTCTTTTGTGAAACAGGCATGTAATTACTATAAGATCTTTCATAACTACTGTATGTAAAATCAAGACGGCATGCAGTGAGGGAGGAGATTGTGAAGAGGAAATATCTATGGAAGAAGAAACCGCATTATCAGAGAGAAGACTCAGAAGAGAACGTGAAAGGGAGAGAGAAAAACAGAATTGTCCTCTTCATTTTATTTTCTGCGCAAGCTGAATAAAGTGGTGTGTCACTGTGCGTGCGTATGTGTGTATGTGTGTTTAAAATGCTCAGTGCTAAATTGTATGTCGATATTGCGATTGTATCACATAATATTATCTTATCCTATTTGAATCTCTAAGTCGACAGTAAATAGAAACATCAGAAAAACCCACATACAATGTACTATACACTTCGTGATTATAATATCTTCTTTTTATAATATCAATATATTTTCTGTTCGTGGTATACTCGAGATCAGTTGCTGGACTCTATTTGATACTTGTATCACTCTTTTGTCTCCATGGAAACAGAGGCGAGAAATACTTGACGACCAACTGACCGATTATTAACCACAATTGTTTACACTGGAAGTGTTTTCAATATCAAATTGAATATTAAAGATAGAATGCATGGTTTATCTCCATCTTTTTACATCATTCATTGGATCCTGCTATTAAAGTTCAGTCATGCAATCTATCGTCATCAATATTTAGATACCCAATATTTACTACATAATTGCTATTGTGAAGAAAATGCCATTAATAGATTAAGATTGTGATGCTTAAAGTTATGCTCGGTCAAAAATGAAAGAAAAGACCCTATATCTATAATACTTAATAATAATATAAAAGAATCCCGTTCTGAATGTGAGTCGTCAAGTATACTTAGTCAAGATATCGGTTCAGGCTTTGTTTGTTTGGGTTTTTTTTTTTTCTGCTAAATTCTATAGACTTTAAAGGGGAAATTCAGTCCAAATATTAGTTAGTCTGATAAGAAAGAGTAAAATATTACAAGTTCAACGGTAAAATTTTGATCGAAATCTGGTGAAAAATAAGGAAGTTATGACACTTTGAAGTTTTGCTAATTTTTCAGGTTAATATGAATATGCAAATGGCAAAGTGAACATGTCATTTCCTCACCACTTGCCATATAGTTTGAACAGAAAAATTTGAAATTTCCAGTTTTGTTTTGTTTTGTTGTTGTTGTTGTTGTTTTGTTTTGTTAAACGCAATTATGCCAGAGGCTCAAATCCTGGTACATTTTGTATGTCTAACTGAATACTGTTCTGTTATTAAACCAGGAATAATATCATGTTTCAGACTTCAATGACAGAAACATTGAATTTTCATCATTTTTTTTATACACGATCACAAAAATTGAAAATTGTGAGGTTATGACAGGGTCAGCTCACTCATTTGCATATTCATATCCACTGTACAAAATTTTTTGCAGAAATTAGCAAACTTCAAAATTTCATACCTTCCTTATTTTTCATCCAATTTCAGTCACATTTTACGGTTGAACTCGTAAGATTTTGCCCTTTTTTTTATCAGACTAACTAATTTTGGGGGGCTGGATTTCCTCTTTAAGTATTGCAACTCCGTCTCTGCATTTTTTAAACATTCAGTGCATTCAAATCTCCTGCAGATGACGAATCATAACGATATCTAAATTTATCGGTGATTCATTTTAATTTCCCACATGTTTATTGACATGATGTTGTTTCATGTCTTGTGTATCTGGTCTTTTTGTCCTGTTGGTTCACCAGGCGTCGAAAGTATATGAAAAATACTTGAATGTGAAATCTTAAGTGCACCACTTGACGCTGAAGTTGACATCCATGATATAAGTTAACTCAAACAAAATAGAGAATGGAAAACGGTTTAATCAAAGTTAGATATGATAATATATAAAGCAAATACAATGTATATTGTCACAAATGTACACACAAGTAGTTATGTACATGTATCAAGGCTGTATGAATGGTTGTTTAATGTGTATGTACACAGGGTGACCAGATTAATGGAGAACATTCTATATGATATAGATATAGTACATACAGGCTGACCAGATCAGTGGAGATTTTTCTACATGGTATACAATGTAGCTACAGTACATGTATGCATGTGACAAGAAATACATTATAGCTCACTCAATCTAGAATGATTTAACCCATTCCAGAAAATTCTAGGAAGTGCTGGCTGAGTGAGGCAGTGCCCTTGTAGCCCAATTTGATTGGTAGTTAATATTGGTAATGATGTTCTGCACATAGTTAGGCAGTGAGTCATCCAGGATTCCTGGAATTTGGACTTGCTAGTATGTTCAGGTGTGTGGCCC
The DNA here is from genome assembly GCA_033980235.1 of Diadema setosum. NCBI lineage: Eukaryota > Metazoa > Echinodermata > Echinoidea > Diadematoida > Diadematidae > Diadema > Diadema setosum. The sequence goes on from CM067068.1 coordinate 8,098,393, forward strand.
CAGGTTGGAGAAAATTACAGAATGTACTAGAAAGGAGTGAATGGATAGTATATAAGCCGGAGAAATTCTGAGGTAGGCAGAGTACCCAACACCTCTGCTCTGAGAGTTACGTCACTTCTGGCTCTGAAGCGACTTGTTATAGTCAGTCCTGTGTTACCTGCTGACCTGCTATACAAACTGTGTTTGTGGAGATAAGGCCTGGGAGACATTTTGCCTGCAGAGAATTAATTTGCCTACGTTGGAGATAGACTCCATATTTTAGTGTCAATGGACATTATTACGGCAAAGCTGTGACGGGCTGGATTCCTTGCTGGACATTATAAAGTGAATCATCATTCAACGCATCAACTGGACGTGGTCGTCATAACGTCTGGATTTTACACGTTTCGCTGTGAACATTATACCGTGGACATCTATAGTGGATTTTACCCCGGATTTATGCTGTGGATTAATGCAACCTGTGCCTTTGGAGTTACGTCGGAGGAATCATTCATCGGTGCGTCAAGGATCATTCATCGGTGCATCGAACATCGTATTTGAACATTTTCATAGGACTGCTTGATAACATAATATGTAAGTGATTCTATTACCGATTTGTAGTTGTTTCTATTGATCATTATTGTACTGATGTGAAAACCGATTACGAGTCTGTACCCACAATATCACTGTTAATAAACCGCCTGAACATTAGTTGGTTGTTTCTTTTGTGCGATCATTCTCAGAATGATTGTGGTCATAACAAAATTGGGGGCTTGTCCGGGAAGTGAATTTAAAGCCAAACTTAGAATTTGGAACGTTCCGGAATCCAGAATATTGGTACAGACAAAATACCAGTGAGTTGATTGTTCAATTGTACATTGTGTGTAATACATTGTGACAATGTCAATCAGTACAATGGATGTTCAGGCATTTGTTCAGAGGACAGATTTGTCCCTCAAAGATTTGCAAAGGTTACGCAAATGTGATTTGACTGCTGTTGCACAGCATTTAAATGTTGATGTTCCACAAGGTGTAAGAAAGGCAGAAATTCTTGACTCAGTAGCTGGTCACATGGAGCTCAAAGAAGAAATTGACACTCAAGATCGAGCTCAAATTTCAGATCAAACACGGCTTGAGCTTGCGAAATTAGAACTGGAGAAAGAGAAGATGAGATTAGAGAGGGAGAGATAACAAAGAGAAATAGAAAGAGAGCAAAGGGCTAAAGAAATGGAAATGAAGAAAAGAGAAATGGAAATGGAAATGCAGAAACTTGAAATGGAGCACCAAATGAAATTGCGTGAGATTGAATTGGCTCATGCACAGATTGTTGAAAATCGTGAAAGGGCTCCCCCTGAATTCGATTTGGCCAAGAACATTCGCTTGGTTCCAAAGTTTGAAGAAAACAGAGTTGATGCATATTTTGTGTCATTTGAGAAGGTGGCTAACAGTTTGAAATGGCCACAGGAATTTTGGCCCTTGCTCTTTCAAAGTGTGTTTGTCGGCAAAGCAGCCGATGTGTACTCATCTCTCTCTGAAGAGCAATCACGTGACTATGCTACAGTCAAGAAGGCAGTGTTGAATGCTTATGAGTTGGTGCCAGAGGCATACAGACACAAGTTCAGAAATTCGTACCGCAAACCAGGCCAGACACATGTTGAGTTTGCTCGTGAAAAAGAAATGATGTTTGATAGGTGGTACAGATCCCTGAAAGTGGATCAGGACTTTGATAACCTACGTGAGGTTGTTCTTTTGGAAGAATTCAAAAAGAGTGTTGCTTTCAGTGTGAGGTTGCATCTGGAAGATCACAAAGTGACAAGTTTGCATAAAGCAGCCTTTATGGCTGATGAGTATGAGCTAACTCACAGACATGAAAACAGACCACCTTTCAGAAATTTCTCTGGAAATAGGAGAGACAAAAATCAGTCGAGCAACCAACAGAATGCTGGTTCAGGAATGTTGTCTGCACCACAGCCTCAATCTGACAAAGGGTCCAGTACAAGTGCAAATGTCATCAGATGTTTTCATTGTCACAAGAAAGGGCACATAAAGTCGCAATGTTGGAAGTTGCAAAATGGTGCAACGAAGGAGGTGGGATTTGTCATGTCAAAAAGTGTCCTACCCGAGAATAGTGTCCCGTTCAGTGAAACACAGGCCATTGAAACTCAGTCTCCCAAATTCAAAGATAGGACTAGGCAGGTGGATGAGAGCTATCGTAGCTTTTTGTTTGATGGTGAGGTGACCCCATGTACTTCTGGTGAGGCAGGTAAGCCAGTAGTCATCCTGCGGGATACGGGGGCCTCTCAGTCGTTGATGGTGGATGTTGGTATGACTTTTCCACCAGATAGTGCAGTGAATGCAAAAGTCTTGATTCAGACTGTTGATGGCAGTTATATGTCAGTACCACTGTATAGAGTGGATTTGAAGTGTGACCTAGTTTCTGGTCCTGTCACTGTTGGAGTTGTTCCTGAGTTGCCCATGGTAGGCATTGGTTTCCTGTTGGGGAATGACTTGGCTGGGGACAAGGTGGTTGTGTCTCCAGTTGTTTCGGATAAACAAATGGTGGTTGCTGAAATTGAGCAGTTGCAGGAGGAGTTTCCTGGGATTTTCCCAGATTGTGTTGTGACTAGGTCTCAGGCTCGTAGAGCTGTTCAAGATGATGCGGATTCTGTTGATGTGGAGGAGAATTCCGGTGTTTGGTTGGCAGAAACCTTTTTCAAGGATTTGAATGATGGGGTTGCTGTATTAGGCTCCGAGGCTAACAGTGATGGGCTGTTTAGCAAGTCTTCCTTGGTTGAAGCACAGCAGGCAGACTCTGAGTTGAAAGGCTTGTCTCAAACGGCGTGTTCTGAGGCTGAGGCTGAAAAGGTCCCTGAGTGCTATTATGTCAAAGATGGCATTTTGATGAGGAAGTGGAGACCTCCCCATAGGCCAGCTGATGAGGATTGGACGGTGGTCCGTCAAGTTGTTGTCCCTCCCTGTTACCGCGGTGAGATCTTGAGGATTGCTCACGAGTTACCTGTTGGCGGCCATTTAGGCGTCAGAAAGACAAAGGATCGGATCATGAGGTATTTCTATTGGCCAGGGTTGAATGTGGATGTGGCTGAGTTCTGTAAGACTTGTCACACATGTCAGGTGGCTGGTAAACCACAGCATTCAGTGAAGCCGGCGCCATTAATTCCGATACCTGCGTTTGAAGAACCATTCAGTCGGGTTCTAGTTGACTGTGTTGGACCTTTGCCTAGGACTAGGTCGGGTCATAAGTACCTCTTGACGATCATGGATATGTCTACACGGTTTCCAGAGGCTATCCCATTGAGAAATATCACTGCCAAGACTGTGGTAGATGCTCTAGTGCAGTTTTTCACTAGGTATGGGTTGCCCAAGGAAGTGCAGATTGACCAAGGGTCAAATTTCATGTCAGGCATATTTCAAGAGGTGATGTATCGTTTGGGTGTGAAGCAGCTGAAGTCGTCAGCTTATCATCCCCAATCCCAAGGTGCGTTGGAGCACTACCACCAGACCCTAAAGACAATGATTAGGGCATTTTGTGAGGAGTATCCCGAGGATTGGGATAAGGGCATCCCTTTCCTGCTGTTCGCAATGAGGGACTCATGAGTCAATGGGTTTCAGCCCATTTGAGTTGGTGTACGGTCATGAAGTTAGGGGCCCACTGAAGCTCATCAAAGAGAAATTCATGACTGAGGATGATGAGGTCCACCTACTTGACTATGTGTCAAAGTTTCGTGAAAGGCTTTCAAAGGCTTGTGAGGTAGCTAGGGAACACTTGAAAGTGTCACAAGACTCTATGAAGAGAAAGGCAGACAAAAATGCCAAAGCCCGAATCTTCAAACCAGGTGACAAAGTTCTTGTATTGCTGCCCATACAAGGTGAACCACTGAAAGCCAAGTTCAGTGGCCCATACTGTGTCAAAAAGAAACTCAATTATGTGAACTATGTGATCAGCACACCAGACAGACGCAAAGAACAGAGAATGTGTCATGTCATGTTGAAAGAGTGCTATGTTGAAAGAGTGCTATGAAAGAGTGCTATGTTGAAAGAGTGCTATGACAGAAAGTCAGTTGGTGTGACATAGATAGTTGATAGCACAGTAGAATTTAAGGGTGAAAAGTTTTCACCGGCATGTATCACTTACTGTGTATGTGTTCAGCATATCCATTAATATATGCAAAACAGTTTGACATGATTGTATAAGCTTTAAGAATCCAAGCAATATCATTGTAAATAGTATCCATGAAAAGAGAACATGGAATCAATGCAGCTATTCAAAAGGCATGTGATAGTATGTGATTATTGTTGCTTGTAAATAACAATGAGAAATTGTGAAGGTAAAAGAAACCCTTGCTATGGCAAGGCTTTCTTTTTCCCATGGGGGATGGTGTCACAAATGTACACACAAGTAGTTATGTACATGTATCAAGGCTGTATGCATGGTTGTTTAATGTGTATGTACACAGGGTGACCAGATTAATGGAGAACATTCTATATGATATAGATATAGTACATACAGGCTGACCAGATCAGTGGAGAATTTTCTACATGGTATACAATGTAGCTACAGTACATGTATGCATGTGACAGGAAATACATTATAGCTCACTCAATCTAGAATGATTTAACCCATTCCAGAAAATTCTAGGAAGTGCTGGCTGAGTGAGGCAGTGCCCTTGTAGCCCAATTTGATTGGTAGTTAATATTGGCAATGATGTTATGCACATAGTTAGGCAGTGAGTCATCCAGGATTCCTGGAATTTGGACTTGCTAGTATGTTCAGGTGTGTGGCCCCAGGTTGGAGAAAATTACAGAATGTACTAGAAAGGAGTGAATGGATAGTATATAAGCCGGAGAAATTCTGAGGTAGGCAGAGTACCCAACACCTCTGCTCTGAGAGTTACGTCACTTCTGGCTCTGAAGCGACTTGTTATAGTCAGTCCTGTGTTACCTGCTGACCTGCTATACAAACTGTGTTTGTGGAGATAAGGCCTGGGAGACATTTTGCCTGCAGAGAATTAATTTGCCTACGTTGGAGATAGACTCCATATTTTAGTGTCAATGGACATTATTACGGCAAAGCTGTGACGGGCTGGATTCCTTGCTGGACATTATAAAGTGAATCATCATTCAACGCATCAACTGGACGTGGTCGTCATAACGTCTGGATTTTACACGTTTCGCTGTGAACATTATACCGTGGACATCTATCGTGGATTATACCCCGGATTTATGCTGTGGATTAATGCAACCTGTGCCTTTGGAGTTACGTCGGAGGAATCATTCATCGGTGCGTCAAGGATCATTCATCGGTGCATCGAACATCGTATTTGAACATTTTCAAAGGACTACTTGATAACATAATATGTAAGTGATTCTATTACCGATTTGTAGTTGTTTCTATTGATCATTACTGTACTGATGTGGAAACCGATTACGAGTCTGTACCCACAATATCACTGTTAATAAACCGCCTGAACATTAGTTGGTTGTTTCTTTTGTGCGATCATTCTCAGAGTGATTGTGATCGTAACAATATACAATTGTATAAAGGGGAAGTGGTGGTAAATTGTATCACCACCTCACGACCCCCATTTACAGCTTGATTGACGAAATGTAATTGATATGGTCGATATTTCGGCTGTACAACGAAATTAGCAATACAAATCATTGTTAGAAGGTTAAAGCAATTTGATAATGATAACTTATGATGTGCAGGACATAAATCACACTTTCATGGTTTATTTCAGTTATAGAAATTTCGCGTTTTTAAAGATCAGTGTGAGAATATTGAGACTCTTGCGAGAAATATCCTGTTCTACTTTGGAGATGTGGTTTCCAGCGACATCACCACTCATTTGCTATGAACATAAAAACTCGCAACTCTCATAGCTTTCTTATTCTGTTTCCGAGTCTAATTAAACTTCTTCCGTTTTGTTTGTTTTAGTTTATGCTATATATAATCAACTTGGACACGGAGTGGCATTGCACTTTCAGCAATTTGATTTCATTGTATGAATATTAATTTAGAATGTAATTGATTTATATCCGTTGTTTTACCAATCATAAAACATAATTATTGTGATACGCCTTTGTCACGTGCACATTTTTAAAGCAGAATCTACTTAGAGAAATGAATACAACTTTAACGATTTTTTTTTTTTTACATTTTCGTTCTTGTTTCAGTTGCCACAACCAGAAAACCACCACGACCTCAATACAAGGGTCGCTATATTCCCTGCTTCACGAACAAATTCACTGACGATGGAATTTGTTTTGACGGTAATACATTGTTTGTTGTTCGTTTGTATATTTTGTCATTATGAAAAGTACTATAGTTATACAGATGTTGCTTGGCTGCATTCGATGTAAATCTAGGTGAAATGTCTTGATCTTTCATATAAATTGAACCAATTTCTATGAGGGACTATTTCGACACAACTACTAAAATTAACATGTCAATATACTTCAATGTTGATGCTTAAAGGGATGGTATTGGTGAAGATGAGGATTTTAACTTTTAACTTTTTTGCGAAATGCTAAGAAACCACTTCTGACAGATTACAGATCGACCATACCGTTTTAGAGATATTCAAAGTTTCTTTGATGAAAATCAGCTGCGAAATGGCTGAGATGTCTAAAAACAAAGTTAAACAAAGCAATCCCAAGAAAAGGTGGGTCCCACCTTTTATTGGGGTTGCTTTGATTTGGATAGCTCAGCCATTTTAAAAACCAATTTTCATCAAATAAACATTGAATTCCTCTTGGAATAACATGCTCTTTTACATTTCATAAGAGGGTTCTCATTATCTCACACACACAAAAAATAAATAAAAATGTTAGAAACCTGATGGAGTCAGGTCTCAACCAAAACTATTATACCATCCCTTTAATGTCACGTGATTCAAAGAGTAGATGCAAGAGCAATGTAATGCTCAGATGGAGTGTCAAAACCAACCCGACAGCCATTCCTTTAGTTGTATTCATTGACTTTTACTCTCAAACAGGGAATTTACAATTAGTTTGTGGTTGTGTTTAACGACACGGTATGGGGTGGAATCATCTGTCTTTGACTGTTAAAAACATGCACTTCTCGCTTGACCAGAAAAAGAAAAGAAATACCTATAAAATAACAAAGATTTAGACAACAAGTTAAAGATCGCGAAAAAAAAACCCCACTATCTTCATCTATCATATTAACATAGAGCAGCAAAGTTACAGGAAGATGAATTATGTCTATTACTGTATTTGGGAAAACACTGAAAATAAAACTTCAAGAAGTAGTAAATTGTTTTGTATACAATAAACAAATCAAGTAAGACGTGTAAATCAAAATCATTCAATCATTTATTATACCGTCACCATGTGATACCACTGTAATGAATATTTAACATGCCATTATTTGTAGATTTTTTTTTCACATCTGATATTTTAGCTTATATTTTTTATTCAGATTAATTGTTTTGTGCATATGAATAATTCTTTCTTGTTATACTGTTTCGAGCATCTATACCAATTACTAATATAACATATTTGTTTTCTGATTTTCCCCACAGATTTATACGATGTCTGACATAACAAAACATAACTGAAGACGCATTAAAAACCACAACAACACAGGACTCCCACCGAACTAGAATCCTCGAGAGAGACAGAGAGATCATCCACTGCTCTCGGGTCGCAAAGATGAACTATTCCCAGCATTTGCCCGTAGAGAAAAGAGATAACAGTGATATTTGTCGGAGTACTCGTATCATTTATAACTTTTTGTTTATCGTTGTATTTTGAGTGTAGTGGCATCATCCGGTTGCATTTATAAGCGTTGTCATTCTCACGCCATTTACATGTACACTTTGCATCAGTCGTGAACCAGAAGCGATTTTAGGGATTACCTAGTACTAACCGTCGTGCTATACGTTTACACCATGTTCCCGGCGGCCACGGAAGTCCGATTTGAGGCTATCCTCACCGTGGACAAAACGGGATGGACGTAGGACAACGCGGGGAACGTGATGAGCTTACGTTACAGGCCAGCATGCTTGCCGTGAATGCCGCGTCAGATTTTTAAACTGTCCAAAAAAAAAAAAAATTGCCTCGGCAGTCACAGTAAACCCCAATAAAACGAGGTTAAAGCAGCATATACATAAGCGTGACAGCTTGTAAATACGCCATAACAAAATGAGTTTGTAGTGGGACGCAGCGAGGAATAGTGTAGTCTAGGCTGACCAGACGCCGTGAGAACGGAGTCTGATAGCTGTTTAAGACAAGGGGGGTGGGGGGGGGGGGTGGGGATAGTCGCGGTCACTCCGGCAAAGCTATCCGTTTCGGGCAAATGGGGCTGTTGTGGTCGCCGAGAACATGGTGTAACCGTAGCTTAGATCAGCTCCTTGTGATTCGATGCCTTCCTGCAAAAACAGCACTAACCTTGATTTTTTTTTTAAAGATAAAATATATCTTCTATTGTTATGTCGTGTCTTCCTGTCTAATGTTTTGGGACATATTTGCGAAATGTATTAACGTGTGCTATAAGTTTCATTCTTGTCTGTTTTTTTTTTTCCTGTTAAATAGGTGGTGAGTTTGTTGGTTCATATTTCTATCTCAAATTCTCTTTCAATTAAGTTAATTTCATTGAAAGCTACATTTGCCGCAGATTAATTTCGTTGTGTCTTTTTGATATCTTTTATTGCGTCATGATTGTGATGAATTAAAATGTTTATTTTAGAAGTTGGGATTGTAAAAATAAGATTCTGTTGTGAATCTGTGTGTTTGTTGTCCGGAGAAGTATCATAATCATTGCAGGGAAAATTTCATTTTTTGTAAATAAATAAATAAATAAAATCGTACTAACACCAAACTGTGTCCGCACAGCAGAGTTGTTAAAGCTGCTGAAAGAACGATTCCAAACAATGCAAAGTGTTGTAAGGCAGATTTTGTATATGGATATGATAGTGAATGACGAAAGGGCAATGTCAGGTTATATCTTGATGGTTTATGAGGCATTAACCATTCACACGGTTTCAATGAGACCACAAAACTTGGAGGCGTTCTATTCTATATCGACATCAGATGCTTTATAGTATGTCGTATGCACATCAAAAGCACAATAATAGCGTGAGAGAGAGAGAGAGAGAGGAGTGAGAGAAGAGACGAGGTGCCGAGAGAATTACAGGGGGAGAAGGAGAGGGAGAAGAGATGAGAATGGGAGAGACTATAGGGGGTGGTGAGCAGAACACGTATAGGAGGCTGACTTAAAGGGATTGTACAGTTTTGGTTGAGACCAAATTTAGGTTTCTAACATTTTTGGGGTAAGATAATGAGAAACCTCTTATAAGATTTGAAAGAGCGTGTAATTCTATGAGGAATTCAACGTTTATTTGATGAAAATTGGTTTTGAAATGGCTGAGATATCCAAAAAAGAGCGATTCTAGTAAATTAGTGTGGGACCCACACCCGTCTTTATTACGATCGCTTTGTTTTACTTTATTTTTGGATGTTTCAGTCATTCCAAACCCGAATTTCATCAAATAAACTTTCAATTCCTGTTAAAATGGTGTACTCTGTACTATATCGAAGTGTTTTCTTGGTATCTCGCAAAAAGCTAAAAGCCCAATTCTCACCTCCACCAATACTGTAACATCCCTTTAAAGACATTGACGAGCGCCTATATCGTCAAGCTCTGAATACAGTGCACACTGTACACTCTTAAAAAGAAAAGGGTAAATCAGCGTTTTAAAAGGGGCGAGGAGTGACAGCGTTTTTAAAATGTTGTATTCACCCTTTTATCCAGCTAAATCAAACAGTTAGATGAAAGGGTGAATACAATATTTTAAAAACGCTGTCACTCCTCGCCCCTTTTAAATGTTGATTTACCCTTTTCTTTTTAAGAGTGTAATAAACAATGTTTATATGAAGGAATGCCACTCGTCAATTCATTTTTTGGCCAGAATAAACATACAGAAAATGAACACGTACGCCCATCAGCAAACACCAGATGGATGTGTGTGTGTGCGCACTCAAGAGTATGAGAGTTTTCTTATTCTATTTTTATAATTACAACCTACAGTCATGTAATATTCCTCATAATTTACTCCTTAAAACTTTGTAGTAGCGAAACGCAGTGTAATAGCCTGATAAATCAATGTAGTATGATATAGTAAAATTAGTCATACTTTTCAGGCATTTCTTGAATATTGATATTTCTTGAATATTGATGTTAATTACCATCTTTATGCTGATGATATACAGTTATATATTTCTTATGACCCGAAGACTCCAGGAGCTTCTTTTAATGCCATCACTAAACTTCAAATGTGTATTTTAGATATTAAGAAATGGATGGTAGCAAATAAGTTGAAACTGAATGATTCGAAGACTGAGTTTTTTGTAGCAGCTTCAGCCCACAATCTGCGCGGTCTTTCAAACATTCAGCTCAATGTTGGTTGCAAACTAATTAGCCCCTCAGAAACAATAAGAAATCTTGGTGTTATTTTTGATCGTCGAATGTCAATGTATCAACATATTTCTCAAATTTGTAGTACTGTTACGTTTTATTTAAGAAATATTGCTAGGATCAGGAGATTTATTGATCAATCTGCATGTCATAACGCAGTGCGTTCTTTAGTTCTATCCCGTATAGATTATTGTAACGGGCTTCTCTCTTCCATTCCTTCAACTCAACTGGATCGTGTGCAGCGACTTCAAAATTGGGCAGCCCGATTAGTGTTTCAGGTTTCTAGGGACTACCCATCTCAGCCACTTCTGAAGTCGTTGCACTGGCTTCCTTTGAAGCAACGGATAATTTTCAAATTAGTCTTGTTTGTTTATAAAATCCTTAACGATCAAGCTCCGAAATATTTAGACGCCTGTTTGACTTTATATACACCTACTAGAAATTTGAGGTCATCTAGTGATCCGCTTCGTCTCACATACTCTGTTACTCGCACCTTAGCCGGTGATAGGACATTTACTGTGTCTGCTTCAAAGCACTGGAACAATTTACCACTTACCGTTAGACAGTCTCCATCAGTCAGTGTGTTCAAAAAAGCCTTGAAAACACATCTTTTCAGTAGCAACTAGTTCGTAGCTGTATATATAACATTTATCCAATTACACATACTGTCGTACATGTTTTGAATTGATTGTAAGCGCTTTGGGCCTTGTGGGAAAAGCGCATTATAAATAATAGTAATAATAATAATAATAATAATAATAATAATAATAATAATAATAATAATAATATTTCGTACTCAACGCGACGCTATGAAGTCCCTTGTTTGTGACGATGACGTGCATAAAATTATCAGGCATAAGTGTAGTGTGTGGTTTATGTTTGAATGGATGAAAAGGATTATTGAAGATTGATATTTTTTTTATTTAGATCTCATATCAATCTGGGTATAAAAAGAGCCAGCCCATTTTTTTTTTTTTTTAATCTTTGACTCCCCACAGAAGCTTCGTTAGCCTCAAACTATCGTTATCGTGATTCATTTTTAAGTCCGCACGGTGAGTCCTATGCCATTTTCCATTGATTGTGCTCACAATGATGTGATGATCGAGTGGACTGGTCTCGTGACACTTGACCAAGAAAGTCGACGAATTAATGAGCGAGCATTTACCATCAAACTGATCTTCCGAAAATTTTTATTTCCATTGCGAGAATTTATTGTAATCAAACTTTTTTTCAGTGTTTACAATATTGCTTGAAGCGTTTGTTCGTTTTCACTCTTAAATTCAATGTGAAAACGTGAAACACCCTTGTCAAACTGTGGTTGTCGTCACACACAGAGTATTATCTGTATTACACTTTAGTAAGAGCCTATCTAATTCTCCAGAATTATTGCAACAAAGGAGAGTATAAAACATCCAGAATGCTCCATACAATCCCTTTTGTTAGGGAACCAATAAAATGAATTGGAAACATGAGGGCGCACTATGCCTCGTGACTGTTATGTCGTTTTTCTCGAAGTTATGATTCGCTCGAGCGGTGTTTGCGGTACGGAATTCTATGCTGATTTCTGTGAGTGCTAAGTCTGACGTGTCAGTTCAGTGCTCGAGTAGGTATGAGACATATCGATACTTGCTGCGATTGCGTTGTTATCATGTAATACATCATCAATTGATTCAATTTTGTTTTAATTTACAATGTCGCGTATTTGTGTAAGTATGTCTCGAATTATGTCCTACCTATAATGTAATATACACAAATTAAGCATTATAACGGCTCTCGAGTCAAACACAGAACCCAATTTCAGATCATTCAATTTCCAACAAAAGTATAAAGTACAATATATCATTTGTACATACATAGGAAATCAATGCAGCACATTTTTAACATAATAAAGAAGATATAGCTTAAGAGAATGAAATCATGTTAGGCAAACTATTAGCTGAATTACAAGTATGAAAGAAAAGTTGTCGGAAATGGAGGGAACTGTTGCAATGCTTGACTTGTAAAATGCAGTGTCGTTTCATGAGCAGTAACTAATAGTAATGGGCAAACAAAACATTGTCGCTGTCCAAAAGAATGACAAGCGATAACACAATGCTGGGGCCTTAACATAAGATAAATTGATAAAAGTCAATCCTTATACATGACGAAAGGTAAAAAAAAAAAAAAAAAAATATATATTGAAAACTAGCCGGAATGATATTTTCATTGAAAGCTATTTTATTGTGATGTTCAGATATCAGGAAGTGTCCGAGATATGACACTCTATTCTACTCACTGACACTCACACACACACACACACACGCGCGCGCTCACACACACACACACACACACACACATGTATATATATATATATATATATATATATATATATATATATGTATGTATATATACATATAGGCCTATATATAAGATTATATTATATCATATATCAACTCTGGGGCCCGTTTCATAAAACTTGTCATCAGTGACAAGTTGTCATAGACGTGACAAGCTACTGAAATCCTTGCATCTGATTGGCTGAGAGCAAATTTGTCATAGAAATGTGGCAGTTGTTACTGATGACAAGTTTTATGAAACGGGCCCCAGGTGTTCTCATTTTTTTCTTTTTCCTATCTCTCTGCGATATAATATATATATATATATATATATATATATATATATATATATATGATATAACATATACATCCAGCACTGTTTGACTCAAATATAGGTGAGGTATTTTAATAATGATTCGGGTAAAACATTTATTATTTAGTTTGTATGAATATGCCCCGTGATGGCTATAAACTTAGAGCCTGTCTACAAAATTTTCATACGCAAAAAAAAAAAAAAAAAATCAGAAACAATCAACTTGCAGGGGCCCATCCAGGAATTCAGTAAAGGGGAGGGGGGGGGGGGGCAAACAATTTTTCTGGCGCTACTTCCGGGTTTCATTTTTTTTTTCTTTTTATTTATTTTGTTTTAACGACAATAAAGAGGGGCGCGCGCCCGGTGCGCCCCCTTCTGGACCTGTCAAAGTAGTGAGTAGTGAGTATGACACTGAAGAAGCAATTTTACCTATCCGAGGGCTCATTGATATGATTTTAAGTAATCATCAGTGACAGCATATTCTTATTTTTAGCAAATTAAAAACACACGCTGCACATAAGGAGCGAATAAGAAGGGCGATAGGAGAGAATGATAAAAGTTAACTATGGTAAAGATTATGTCTTTCACACACTGTTTCATAAACGAATGACGATCCAAGTAGTTTTTTTTTCGTCATCGATTTCAGTCCTAACATCGAACATCGAAGAAATCTTCTTCATAAATTAACAGATACTATTAGATCATGTGCAATAATTTGAGGCAATGCAAAAGAGACTATAGTATACGATTGGAGTATTTATATTATGGACAATTCTTACTAAGCAATGTCATGCGTTATCGATCATGCATCATAACACGGTTTGAGGATTCGATGGCAAATGCGATGTGTATTTTCGTTGTGTGTATGAAGGTACCGTACATAGTTATTTTTTTCCCAACCGCGCGCTCGACAGTTTCTGCATGCGATGCTCTCTTTTGTATCCGCTCGAGTATCCCAGTCATTCAACAAATCGCGCGTGGAGCGCTAACAGAAGAAAACATGGCGGGTTTGTGCAGAACGGAGTCGAACACTGGTTTCATACAAGTATGGGTTACCGTGATACTAGGGATTTTACAAGTCATCCCGTCATACATAGATACCGCCAAAGCACAAACGGAAGGTAAGATCATGTATTTATGTGAATTTTGCCCGATCACGACCGTATCATGTCTTCTTTTTCACGTTGAAGTCGTATCTTGCAAATGGCTCTCGACGGGCACAGCGATCGGGCAACAACACGCATTTGCTGGCATGCCATGCCTGTTGAGTACTCGAGAGGTCTTCTCTCGATCTGTCATACAGTTTCCGATTTACAAGATTTGTTATCTTTCACGATCTTCCTTACGAACATTAACAAAATATTAACAGAAGTTTTATATTACGTGGGGACATATTTACGCTTACTGATCCTTTGTTGATCAACAATGTCATAGCATACAAGTTGAGTACATTTTTGCTACGGCATCAGGAAGTTGTGTGTGATACGTAGCCAGAGAAACTACGAATAGCATTACTATACAGATGTTTTGTTATTGCGGATATGGTTGAATCCCCACTGTAGTGAAGCGATTTGCATATATCGCGGGTAGTAATGCAGAGTGTAGAATGGTGTGATGTTGAAGGGTTCTTTGTTACCTTTGTATAAAAGAACGAGTATTGCTTCTCAGACTCTGTTACTGTCGACAGGAAGGTGACACACTTTTTTTTTTTTCAATAGACATCTATGGCTTGTCTACTGTATGCAGATCTAGACTAAAGCGACCAATCTACCACTAGCCTCTAGACTGTACCCCTACCACTGCATGTACTGTCTCAATATTTATGTGTGGTACTGTGTAGTGGTGGGCACCTAGTTGGATAATGCAGTCATTAGGATAGTGTACATTGTAGGACACAAGGAGCCAGGACTAGATTCTACTTGGTAGTGGCATCTGACTAGTATTGTATTGCATGATAGACAAGATATCTAACTGTTACATTTTTTTTTTTTAAAGCCAAAGTTTGTTTTTCTCTTTTCCTCAGCCAAGTCTTGTGGTAGCGGTTGTAGTTTCTGTACAAAGTGATCGAGCGCATGTGTGTGCAGCTCCATATACAGTGTATCTTTCTTTTTCTTTTCTGTTTTTTCCTCTTTTCATTTTCAGGTATTCCTAACTTTAGTTTTCCCTCATATTATGATTTCTGTGTAAGTTTCCTCTTATCTAACTGCCTTTCTTTCCTACTCGATCTTACTTTTTTGCCTAAACTAATTGTTCTTCTTTTCCTTCATGGGTTATCTTTCCTTCCATTTAGGCATACCTTTCCCCTTTTTTTTTTGTCTCCAATATCTTTTTCTTATGTTTTGTTCTGATGTATCCTTTTCTTTACAATGTATTTCCTTTTCAACCACTATAATTCTTTCATTCCTTCTTATTCATCTTTGCTTTCTTCCAGTTTTAATTCAACTCTTATTCTACTATTGTGCTTAGTGTTTTTGTTTATTTTCAATCTTTGATTCTTTGCTTTCGGTTTTTTTTTTTTTTCAAACGTGTCCATCTCTCCTCTACTTTCCTTTATAATGCAAGTTTCTCTTCTTTATTTCCTTCTTAATTTCTGTTTTTTATCAAATGTACGACTATTTTATAAACCTTTTGTTTAATTTTTACCAGGGTTACCTTTTTAGTAGCTTTTCATTCATTTCCTTTTCCCTTTTCCTATCCTTTCTCTTTATATTCTTTCAATCTTGTCTTATTACTACATTTTTCACAATCTTTCATTCACATACACACCTCACAGACACACACACATACTTGTATACAGCACACACACACACACACACACACACACACACACATACACACAACTCAAACATTCCCAAATGTCAATCAGTTGTTGCTGCATGACTCCATACAAGCTGAGAGAAAAGCGGAAAAACAGGAATTTTCAAAGATACCATACAGAGTGTAGGAAAACTTGCTGTGACTGCTATGAGATGGCTACATTCAGATCAATCACTGTGCTCGCTGCATTGCTGTGAACATGCTTTGTGTGCATGCTGCACACCGTCTGCTCCTGTGCAATGTAGCTTTTGCACTTTATTGCAGCTTTTATGATGTAAAGTCAACGAGTGAAACTTGTATCCTTAACAGCTATTTTTTTTTTTGTGTGTGTGTGTGTAACTGTAACTCAAAATAATTGATGACTTTTTGTTTTGTTTATTTGATTAAGTAGTATTGCACAATGCATATGCTATATGTACAATGTAGAATGAAATGAACCTCTTGTATACTTGTTTTTGTTTTTTAATGCGATACTACGAAAGTATTTTATTTGTTAATGATGCATTTAGCTAGTGTCCCACATATTTAACAGGTACATTGTACGTTGTAAGCATTCCTTCCAATAGTTCTATGTGATCCTACCAAGTAAGGGTCTGAATCACCATGAAACATATTGAGGAAGGAAGTAAGCAGAAACACAAATGTAAAACAAAAAGAAGAACTTCTGCCAAAGGTATGTAATTAATTCACCGTCTCTCTCTATCTCTCCCCCTCTCTCTCTCTCTCTCTCTCTTTAACAGCATTCGTTCAGTCGGACATCAACGACCTCCGTCAACTTGTAGAAGAAGTGGCATTGAAGGTAAAGAGTGATCATTTAGGGAGAAACAAGGGCAGGTTACATTTGCCACAAAAATGGTTTATGAATGTCTTTAGCCGTAATGTATTGTGTCTGTGGTGTCCACTGTACATGCAGTTTTTTGTTTGAAATTACCTGTATAAATACACCTGTGATGGTTTTTTGTTCTGATGAGTTATGTCATTGTAATTCCTGAAATTTTTCCTTTTTCATATTAAAATAACATTTCAGTAGACGTTAAGAGGTTAAAGAAGGTAAAAAACTGTAAGTAGCATGGGATCAGACTAGAAGATGGAGAATGTTTGCATGTATTCTATTATAGAGTATTAAATGCTGTACCAAATTTTTTGACAGTCATTCCAAGATATTTAGTATTGCCAAGAGAAGCTGTGCTCAATGCAACATTTGATAATCTGAATGTCATACATTTAGTTCAGTTCAGTTCAAATTTATTTTGATACACATGTACATGAATAAATTAGTCACTTATTGCGTGACATGTTCCCTGATTTGTTGCTTTGTTTGATACAATGTCAATCAAGGCCTCTCATTAGAGTTAGATTTGCCTGCACTTTCATTGATATTGCTGACTCGAAACAGGTGCATTGTGTTAAATTTCTGCTCTGTTTAAGTGTACCCCATCTTGTTTCACTGAATGATAATACTTTGTTAATTCAGGTAATGATGTTAGAGCAAATAGCATTGCAAACTGTTGAGTTAGTTAGGGAATACCAAAGGACAGTTGCCAAAATGAACATTCCAGAAAGCTTGCAAAAGCAGCACTATTACCGACCGAAAAATCCCCCCAGGATATATTCTAATATAGCATGCAGTGCTGGTAAATCCATCTGAAATGAAATCTCAGATTTCCAATTTGGCGACTGTTCACTCCCCTCTCTTGCCTCCACTCCTCCCCTACCACAACACACACGCACACAAACACAATCATTTCCCCCATTGCTGTGTGGTGGTACATGTACTTTACTACATACCTGTACCTCGTGTTTGAGGAGCGTGGTAATCTGTTTGCCTAATTTGCATATAACTGGGGCCCTTAGTCTATTGTAGAAGGGGTATTGGCATTGCATGGTCATTAGGAAATGCTCCCATAGTGAGAAGAGATACAACCGTAACAATGGGGTCATTCATGATGTAGCTGTTTACAATCTAGGTTTCATAGCATTGAAAC
Source organism: Diadema setosum (assembly GCA_033980235.1). NCBI lineage: Eukaryota > Metazoa > Echinodermata > Echinoidea > Diadematoida > Diadematidae > Diadema > Diadema setosum. The sequence goes on from CM067068.1 coordinate 8,116,261, forward strand.
CTTATGTTGATACACATTTGTACACTTGTCATACCCCGAGAGCTGTCCAGTCTCCATGAATTAGCACAATGCTCCTTGAAACTTTGATGTCTATTCATGTCATTGCCGTAGAGAATATAAAAACATTCCCCTGATTTGGAGAATGTGTTTTACTGTTGAGATCAGATGTATGTAGTACAAAGGTATAGACCTCCGTGATTGCTCCTTGAACCCAAGTATGATATAAATTTTGACACCCTGATGTGACCATGTTGTCATTTATTCCTGTGCAGAAAAAAAAAAAAAAACTTTCAAACTATCTTATTTGCCTTGTTCAAGCCAGAAGAGACTACACTTTAATCATGGCCACATAATGCAAGTGGTATAATAGGGTCCAGTTTTCTAATGCTAAATCTTTTTTTTTTTTTTTTTTTTTTTTTTTTACATTTTAGACAACAACAACCTCATTAATTCAAAACATCTCAACGTAGATAAACATAGATCTCTGGGCTTAAGATAGATTGTACTTGTGAAGTGTATGGGCTGACATGATAATGAACAAAGTCATGTTTATACATTGGATAAAGGGATGACCAAGTGCCTCTAGGGAATAGAAAGGGATCTGTCAAGTTATGGCTACCAGTACCCTGAAGAATTCATGGTGTTTACGTGGGCTATACTTTACTGACTTTTTACCTTTTTGTTGTACTGTACATCATCATTTTTTCCCTTCCTTTTTTCCCTACACTAGGGTATTGTGTATGTTATGAGTATTGTAAAAATCTTATTGATTCTCCTTTTACATGGTGTGTTTGTAGTAGTGGTACAGTATTACCATGTGTCTGTTTAGTGTTCATCTGAAGAGATGGCCCATTTTGAAAGTGAAGAACAAGACATTGGGCAGTTAAGATGCACGAAATTGCTACAGAACCGTGGCTAGAATAGTACTAGTGGTTGTAGGAGTTTTTGTCTCATTTAATCTGTTGTGTCACACTGTTGCGCAGAGCTCTGTGTGGTGGCTGCATCAACTGGTACAAGAAAGGTACTTGCAGCGCAGCTCTTACATGTACATTATATCACACAGTGCATAGATAGTGAGGGTACCCAGTACATGCATTTCTGTCCCTTTTCATTTTCTCTCTTTTTGTTTGTTCTGTGCGAGTCTTTAGACTCCACTTCCCTTGTACAGGTCATTGCAACCCACACTGATAATACCAGCACCCTTACTTACATGCATACATTTCATTCCCTACATCCTGAACTCAGATACTTTGCATAATGACTAGGAACCATGCATCAATGTGTGTTATACTTGAAAAGGATTACACATGAAATAGATTGGTGAAAGATCTATCCTAGTGGACCGTTTTGTACAAGTATAATGGAATATTTAGATGTCACACTCATTCAAGAAACAGTAAAGTTTACAATCACATTTGCATCTTATATTATGTGGCTTGCTAAATACTGAGTAGTAATGTGTTTTTGGGATAAAAGAACTGTGATTAAGATTTCTACTATAAGAGTGAAGATGAATTCTAGAAAACAAAGTTTGTGTAGTGAATTCCTGACAAAGTCTTTTTTTTTTTTTTTTTTTAATGGAGTGGCGACATCACTTAATTCACTTGTGTGATTGTGATTTGTGTTAGTGTTGTTTGAAAACTTAAATTCTGATATTCCATACCTTTCTTGATTTCTCAACCCATTATGAGAAACTTAAAAAGTTTTGTTGAACTTTGTTCTAAGCCATCTGCGGCTATCCTAACATCCCACCTTCAAATTTTTCTCCCGTCGCAAAATGTATGGGATGTTCCATATAACCTGCACCGTTATTGAAGCAATTCATTTCTGACATTGCGTTTGTTGCTTGGTGAACAAAAAAGAACCAGGCATTGAAATGAATGAAAGAAGGAAAATCAATAGGCGGTGCTGAAGACTGGAACCAATGAAAAGCAAACTTGAATGCTGTGGACCGAGGCTCATTAGTGAGTCGCGGTATCAATCAATGGATGCGGCTTGGGCCAACGGAGAGCAGAGGTGAAAGTTAAGAGGGAATAGGGATATTTTTCTCATTGTTATAGGCATCCATTATGGCTTCCTCATCGCAACATGATACCTTTATTCATGAAGTCATTGCTAGCTAGGATGGAGCTACATTAAAGTGCATTGTCAGGTCATGTTCAAGCTACAATAAACTGTGATACATGTACACAGAGTAAGATTGAGACAAAAGAGTATGATAAAGGTTTCAGTATAATCTGACATGGAATGAGGAAGCTTCGAATTTACAAAGTATCGCATAATTTTTTACTGCATCCACAAATGCAAATCAGATAAGGTCACGATATCATTTCATCACATTAATCTCTCAGTTTGTTCAGAGAAAACACAGATATCAGTTTTATTGTAGTTGATGATTTAGCAACTGCAGTGCAACACCTTTTCCCTAGCCTTTTTCAAAAGCCTTCATGCTGTTGCTGGTGCTAAGATTTTCCAGTCGAACGACCTGAGGGTCTATTGACATCTTATAGACAAAAGTGCTTAGACTACATGTATATCATTCATGAGGCAAGAGACTTAACCAGTGACCACTTCTACTGAATAATGCAATTAGTCACTTTGACCACTGGAATGACTAAAATTCCAATCAGCTGTATTTCACAAGCTTCTATGGGTGGAGGTCTTTAGATTGCTATGATTTTTGCAACTAAACACTGGCAGCAAATTAGTCTGGAGTCCACATTATAATCATTATCAGCCAGTCCTGGTATAAGGCTAAATTATATTTCTTATGCTGGTCTTGTAAATGACTGTGCAAATGAACTGTAATAAACTGGCCTAAACTTCTATAGTGGGATTTGTGCTTGTAAGTTTGATAGTATGTCAAGATGTGACTTTTTTTAGCTCACCTGAGCTATTGCGATCGCCCTTCGTCCGGCGTCCGTCGTGCGTCGTCTGTTGTGCGTCGTCCGTCGTGCGTAAACTTTTTACATTTTCATTTTCTTCTTGAAAACCCCAAGACCGATTTCCATCAAACTTGGCAGGTAGCATCCCTAGGGGGTTAGGAACTCAATTTGTTAAAATGGGCACCATGCCCCACCCAGGGGGCCCCCAAGGGGGCCCAAACCACCCCAAATTAAGGAATCTGTAAAGACCTTCTTCTCTAGAACCAGAAGTGATAGAGCTAAGTTAATACTATGAGTTAGTACATTAATGACTGCAGTTTCAAGTTTGTTCATGGTAGAATCACGGGTGCCCCCCTTGGGACCCAGGGGAGGGGGGGTGGGGAGTGGTCCTAATGGGGCCTAAATTGTACATTTTCATCTTCTTCTTGAGAACCCCATGACCCATTTTCACCAAACTTGGCAGGTAGCATCCCTAGGGGGTTAGGATCTCAATTTGTTAAAATGGGCACCATGCCCCACCCAGGGGGCCCCCAGGGGGCCCGAAACCCCCCAAAATGAAGAAATCTTTAAAAATCTTCTCTAGAATCAGAAGTTATAGAGCTAAGATAATACTATAAGTGTGTACATTACTGACTGTAGTTTCAAGTTTGTTCATAGCATATCCAGGGGTGCCCCTCTTGGGGGTGGGGGGGGGGGGGGGGTTGGGAAGGTCAAAATGGGGGCCTGAATTGTACATTTTCATCTTCTTCCTGAAAACCTCATGATGGATTTTCGTCAAACTTGGCAGGTAGCATCCCTAGGGGGTCAGGATCTCAATTTATCAAAATGGGCACCATGTCCCACCCAGAGGGCCCCAGGGGGCCCCAATCCCCCCAAATTAAGGAATCTTAAAAAATCGGGGCCCTTTTTTTTTTATTATACATTTTCATCTTCTACTTGAGAATGCCTGGTCAAATTTTAGTAGAGCTATGAATAACTTAGATTAGTGACTGCGTGAAAGGTGAACTTGCGATACTCAGGTGAGCGCTAGACCCGCGGGTCTCTTGTTCTAAAATGGAGTATACACCCTAATTTACAAATTGTCGAGCTGTCATACAGTAGCTCTCTATAATATGCCACAATCCATCTCCTGCTTGTATTTGGTAGCTCTACAGAACTGCATAGGTCATGGGTTACCTCTTCCTACCATCTGGTTTAGCAGTGAAATAAAAAACATTTTTTTGGGGAGGGGGGTGGGGCTGTGAATACTCGTATTTGGATGTCTTCCAATATTATTCCCTTACCACTAAAAGAGTTTCATGAAAATACAAATTAAGGTATAATTCTGAGATACAATATGACTGTGGATTGAGCAATGCAGATTGAGCAATGCAGATTAATTAGTACTGTAGAATAAAGACTGTTCACTTGCATTTTATTTTCACAAATTTTTGCAAGAGGCAAGATTCGTGGAATTAAAATGCAGTTGAAAGTTCTTGTCTACACAATGCATTTAATACCAGAGGTAATTAATGAAAATTTTATGCTGTGAAAAAGGTTGTCAGCTCCAGTTTGTGAAAATTTCATGCCATGAAAATGTGTTGCTGTACAGTACGTCATTTGGTCAAAAAACAATAAAAAGCACTATCGATAGTCAAAGCATTGACACTTAAAGTTTAGGCAGAAAAAAAAAGAAGAAAAGAAATCATGTTATGGAAGTTCTGGACACATCATCCAAATACCTGTCCAAATACATGCCATTGTTTTGGTGCCTCAACATTTCTTTGTACATTGAGTACATTTTGTATGTAGTACTCCTTGTTTGAGTTGCACATGCAGACAGATCAATTAAAACTTTGATGTACCTGAATTTCATCATATACTAGATTATCCTTTTAGATGATGATATTGTAAAGAACACAATTTTCACGATACCAGATGTTAAAGGTGCATAGTCCCGGTAGTGTAGAGGGCGCTGTTGATGATACTGCCGATCACCGTTAGCATTGATACGAAGATTTCCGAAGTTGAGCTGTCATCAAGAGTAAAGCGCGTAGGTCTTGCTAAGTAACGTTGCCTTCATTGTCTTCTCTGTGCATCACGCAGTCTGTAGTAATGCCAGGGTGCGTGCTTATGTGTTTCTTATTATGACATCACAAAAGAAGTTTGCAAAAGCTGACATCCCCCTCAGCGGAATCATGAGCCGAACTGTGATCGGACCACTGACTACAGTGGATCGGACTTCTTCGGACTCGGGGAAGTGGGCCACAGCGTAAGCCCCAAAGAGGAGTCAATAGCATAGGTCTCTATAGGAAACTTGCGCCGTGCGCCCGCGTACGCATTTGACTAAAACAACGGGACCATGCACCTTTAAGGGAAATGTTGAATGAATTTGCTTCCAGGAATATATGGAATTTAATGACATCAGTTTTTACAGGGTAAAAAAAAAAATCAGAGTTTGAAATTACATGTGGTTGCATTAGTTTTGTTCATTTCAGTGTATAATTGCTACCTACTATTCATACTTATTGTGAATGCAAATGTTCATAAATCTTCATGATGCTCTCGGCCTCCCCCCCCCCCCCCCAAAAAAAAAAAAAAATGTATGAATCTCCTATTTTATTAAAGAAAATTTCAGGAAGTTGTCACAGTCAGCAGTTTTGTACCATTCTTGAAAGTATGTGAGTGAAATATTGTCATCTGATTCCTCAAACCAGGCAGGTAAAAAAGAAAGAAGAATTGTGGGGTGGGAAAAACCCAACCCTGGTGGATTTCACGCAAGACACCCACAGATATCTCTGTGCTGGTAATGTGAGTGTTGTGATGGAGGGCTGCCTGTTGGTATCCCCAAGCCAATGGTTTGACAATGTGTAAAATATCTATTGGCCATTTTCCACTCCCCACCCCCAATCCACCTTTCAGTGCCATTGAGAAAGCTCACCAACCGTGGCAAGGGACTATTGTTGCATGTGAACAATGCTCAAACCCCAGACTTCGGCAGAGGGAGTGGAGAATCAATAGATGTGTGTTTTTATGTATGTGTGTGTGCGCGCACTTGTAGTAGTTTGTTAGATAGTATCATAGTGCATGTACTTACAATATTATAGAAATTGAAAACATTTCCTAGGAGATTCCTATTGGTACTCTGAAATGTCCAGAGTTCTTTAATTTTATGAAACCTGTAAATGGAAAAGATTAAATTTTAGAAAAAACTGCTGTGTCTGAAAGTCAACTATTCCCTGCCTGATTTGTACATGTATAGCAAGAGTCATTGTCAAGTGCATTAATGTAAAGTAATTTACATCAGTGGTAATGCCAGTCCTAAGCCTTGTTTCAATGAGACATTGATATTTGACATCAATTATGAATCACAATAATTATAGTTATGATTAAGATTTGAAACATGGAAATGCTTCATTTCTAAGTTGTTGCCTACCTTTGGCTATGGTAATTGCAGTTGTTGTATGTAGCAATTTGTAGCAATTGTTGTGAAGTTTGTTTGTTTGTTTATTTGTCTCTTTATGAAAGCGGGCCATGTACTTGCTTTTTTCTATTTGCAGAATACTGATAATCAAGGTTCATTCAAAAGATGGCAATTAGCCATCCAAAAAGCCTGAATCACCTAAACAAGGCAAAATTACATGTAGTTCGATTTTGTTCAAATGGTGTTCTGCTCTCCCACTGCCGTAGCACATACCAGCCACTCATAATGTTCACACACATTGTACAGAGTTAGGCACTGCCTGTGCCTTCTCATTTAAATGCATCGTTTCATTATGAGACAATACTTTAATACATACAAGTGTTCATGTGCAGTATGTACTTGAGACATATCTTCAGTGATATTTACCTGTTCTACATGCTAATCTTGTGGTTTATGATGATAGCTGCATGCTCATGCAAAGCTCTAAGGACATATAAACTGAAAGTATAAAGTGCAATGTGTATCTTAATACCGGATGATAACTATTATTAATGTTTATTATACATGTATTTGTTTTTGGCACCATGAAATAAATCATACTTTGGAAAGATGGGGTACAAAGGTAAGGCTTGAAATGAAGTACAAAGTCACTGTGTACACAGATGGCCCCGATGCAGCTTTACCTGTGTGAGAGGGGTTCTTGGTTCTCATCTGACTGCAGTGAGGAAGACAAAATGCATGTACATTATCTAGTAATGCACTTCTTACAGTACTTTGTTGTCACACAGCATAAAGTGTGTCCTCCTTGTAAGCTGTAATGGAGCATCTAAGGCTCTTTGTTACATTGCAGCAGCATCTGCACTCTGTGGAAGGCAGAAATTTTCTTAACCAGAACAGAGGACGGGCTGATTTTGCTACAAGTACAACATGCATTTCCTGTAGACACTTGCCCGAGTATACTTGGGACTCGTCTTCAATGGGGTACAGATATGATGAAGTTTGCGGTTATTGAATGGAAACAAGTGCAGTGCAAACTGGAAAAAGATAAGAGATCATGGGGAAAATATCACAATATGTTTTTTGATTTCTTTTGTTTTGTTTTGTTTTTTATAATCACACAAAATTGCATTGGTGAATTAGATATTTGGCATAATTATACATACACATGTGCCTTGAGCATTTGAAGATAATAAATGAAAGAAATGAAAATAACATTTTAATTCTCGAGGTTGTGCATAAGGTTTTGTCTGTGGATGCAGAGTAAACATTGAAACCATTACTTACATTGCCATGGTTGACTTTTAAGCTATCCCCAATTAACCTATTTTTCACTTACAAGTGAAGTTGCCATAAATAAAAAGACTGCAAGGTGTACTTCATGATTTTATGATCGGTAGATACGGAGCTCAGACAATAAAAGCTGTCATTGTGTATGATTGCTCAGCCATAGTTCAATGTCTACAAGTGGGGGGTGTGTAATTGCAGTGGTGATATTTTCCCAGTGTATGTGTATACAGGCTATCGCTCTACCTGGCTGGGTTATATTTCTACTGTAGTGAATAGGGTCTGTTCTTCTCCAGTGTCTGTGACAAGCCAAGCCAAGCTGCTGCTGTCACACTGGAAGCTATCTCACATGCAAGCCACTCTTTTCATGGATGTACATGGCTGAGGGACTCCAGTCATTACCTGGAGTAATAGGCAGTCAGTTTCCCTCCATTGCTAGCAAAGGTCAACTGTGAAACAGTGTGGGGCAGCAGTATTGGTTAATGTATTGTTGATATAGGCCTATACTAGAATGCATTAATTAGCATGCTACCATTGGTGGGGATTGTAATTGAACTGCCACTGACAACTTGGGCCAGTTTTGTGTGTAACTGGCAAATGAAGAACAAAGTTGTCACAGGTGATGTTATAATAACCCCTTGAGTTCCATGGAATTGGTGCCCAACTGCACGGGTATGCTTTTGTTCTTAAAGGTATTGTTGACCATTGGGGGCAGTGTTTGAGTCATCACATTTGATGCATATGTGTGGGTCAACTGTATCACAACACATCCTGTCATATAAAAATTTTGCAATAAAGTCAAACATAGGGAGATATCACTATTTTTCTCAATAAACCATAACTGTTGATGGTTTATTCTATAGACAATTTCATTATAACTATTGTTCACATTTTATATATTTAACAATTAACTTGACATAGATTATGCTGATTAACATTTTTTACATTGGCTGTTTCTATCCCTAACTCACATTTTAGAACTATTTTGAAGCACTAAAGCTGGGTTTTTGTTTTATCTTCAAATGGTAAATAATGCCTTTAAGAAGCTCAGGGTTGGGGGGGGGGGGATATGTTCTTTCTTTTAAGTATTCTTCTAGGATGAGTTCTTTTTCAGGAAATTCTGTAGATTTAAGAATTTGATTACTGTCCCTGGCAGTTTAAAACTCTTATGCGTAAGTTGAGCACAAGATGCACCCAGTCTCTGGCTAAATTTGAAAATGGCCAGACCAATCCAGACGTCCAATCTAGGAGTTATAGCTGTGTCTGTCTGTTAATAATGTCAAGGGTTGTTTTCAGATGCAACAGTTCTGTGATTCATTAGAAGGTGATAACTAAAATGATCTTGAAGGAAACTGCACCAATGATTTAGAAGAATGCCATAGTATAACAAAGTCATGGTTGTGCTTGATATACAGCTGTACCATGTTTAAGCACAGCAGTAAACAACAACAACAACGGCAACAACAACCACCACAACAAAAACAAAAACAACAAAGAAGACACACCCCAAAATATGTACAATTTCATAGTCCTTACGTGTATGAACATATGTGGCATTTTTATCCGTTAGTTATCACAGTTATTTAGCTTTATTAGGGTTTTGAGTTAAATGCAAACTGTGTGACAGTGCTAGCTCACTGCCTATCTCTTATGGTTTCATGTAGATGGCAAACAGTGATTGCACCATCTAATTCCTTGTAATGATTTGCATAGATATTTATGAGAGGATGATAATGTGTTTTGTTCATTTCTTTTTCTCCCCTGCAGAGTGACCTGTCCAGTCAAACTTTTACTATAGGCGAAAATGGGTGAGTAAACAATCAGATCATATAATGTATTCGCCAAATATTTCGTGAGGTTTTTGTTTTCGCGAATTTCGTGAGTCAGGTGCTATTTGCAAAATTAAAGACATGCAAAAATAATGACTCTGTACAGTACAGTACTCCATGATCATGAATTTAACCACTTGTGAAATCGACTGGAAGTCCCGATTCCCGAAAATTTAGACTCGCTAGTAATATATGGCATATATACTGTATATGATTACTTAATGACGTGACTGTAACATACATGTTGTGTATACGCTTTTCTTCATTTTTGTGTGTGAAGTCAGGAACGCATTTGCAAATGAAAATGGAGACATGCCAATTTCACTCTTCAAAGTGAAATGAAGCTTCATTTCTTGAAACTGGAAGAAGGAAGAATGGTTTCAAATTTAGAAATCTCATACAGGAAAATATTTTTTCAGCCAGAGTATATTTGCAAATAAGATATGGAGATACCAAAGGAGTTTGTTTTCCACTTGAGATTAGGTTCAAAACGGGAATCATAATGCACACATGAAGGTAAAGCAAAATCGCTGGATGATAACTAATAGGGCCTAGGACCCTGTACATGCCAACCTAATGATTGTGTTCATGGTGTATAGCAAAGATATTCTTCAATAAGTTTTATACAAATTTGGAAATTGTTGCAACCAATCAGAAGAAAACATGTTTCCAGTGGTTATTACCAGATTATAAAAAAAAATAAAAATAAAAAAAAGAAGCATGTGTCATCTCAATATAGGCACATTTTTATTGGGTATTTCATGAGATATATTGTTTTATATAGAATATTGGCCACCACAATGCACTTTCATGATAGGCTCAGCAGTGTGCTGTACCCAACCAAGACCACAATGTACAATGATAACCTGACAGGCCAGCTACAATATTTTGAATATGATTGGTCAGGTGTAGGAATAAAGTCATATGATAGTCATTGTGACTTTTCTTGAGTCAGTTTTCTAACTGCAAATTGGACACAACAGTTATGTGGTCTTTTGTTTTTAAATGTGTCAGACATCCTTGGGCATAGTTGGCCATAAACTATTATCAAAATGTTATGATTTTAATAGCCATTATGATATCTTTTATATCTTAATATTTGCCTGCTACACACTATTTTTTATTTTATTTTTTAAATTGACAGGACTTTCGATTGATATGTTTCGAGTTCCTCTCCTGCACTCAGTGCAATTTGTAGGAAACTCTTGGAAATGAAATGAAAGTGCAATCCCTTTTGTATGCAGTTTCAGTCAGCCGAATTGCATTGATTGCATGGGGACGATGCAATCAATGTTTGACTATTATTGATCATGCAATAAGAGATATGAGATGACCTTGTGGAAGAATTGGTGTTCCATACATTGTGCTGCAGAACAGTGCAACATGCATATATTTAATTGCACTTGGTGTTGGTATGTTTACATTTCAAGCTGTGGAAAGGTTGATGTTAAAATCAATATTAATGTGTGTGTGTTTGTGTTTGTTTTGAATACATAATATGCCACTGACAGATGATATGAATTTCCCTTGCACCCTAATGTAGCCCCTCCTGACTTTAATCATTTGTTTTGTATGAAGATTGGATTGTTATGTTGGATATTAGTATCTATAGACATATTAAACTTTATGGCAAATTCTAAACAGGAAAAGCAGGGTCCTGTTTTATGAAGACTAATAATTGATTATATAGTTGATTTCTAAGGTAAGTCTGTAACAGCCTGTGTGGTAAAGGAAATTTATAATCAATTATATTTGATAAAACGGGACCCAGATATTGCTATTCTATGTGAATGTGTGGCTTACATATTATTACATAACATTACAGCTCCTACCAAATTGTGATGCCATGGCCATTCATCGCCATGGCTACTGGTTCTAATCAACCTCATCTGGCCTGAATATTATGCATGCACCTTATTCCAGCCCAAGCTATTACAAACGACTGTGACATCATCACTTATGTACTCTGTGTACAGTACATGTACCAGAACGTGATGTTTCATCTACACTCCAGTGTAAACCTACATTGAATATTATATTGTATTTCACTATAAGACCTGCTGCGATAATTTGCTAGTGAGGTTACCTCCCCTCACTGATAACACTGTGATAGTGTCTGTTCAGTAGCAATCAGAAAACCTGCAGTGTAGCTGCCATTGATGCCTCCCATTAGCTACATGTACATCAAAATGTAATTTGCCAGCATCAGGCATTGGAGTACAGCCCACCCTTGACAGGAGAGATAGGGAAAGAGAGATAGAGAAAGCAAGGGTGCAGGGATGATGGCTCGAGCTATCACAGCATGGCTGGTCTCTGTGTTTGGATGATGGGAGCCCAGTGCATAATTCATCCAGCAATCAATCAACGGCGCTTTACTGCGACCCGTGCTCAAACGACACCTGATTGCCTGTGCTTTAGAATGCACCTTAATCCCTATTCACACCAGTCCATTTTTCTGATGCAATTAATTCCTCTTACCTTGGAGGGAAGGGGGGGGGGGGCTTATACTGTTTTTATTCTCTGACTTATCTTCAAATCATCCCTTTGTTATGCTTTGCCCTTGATGTTCAGGTTGAACGAAGATTGTTCAATGCCATTACATGTTTTTGAGTGGTTGCCTGCTGGTCAGGGACAGTGCCATGGTAATTGTTTCCTAATCCCAATGCTACTCTGCCCAATTTGTCATTAAAGGTGTCTTAAATTTGCTATAGGACTTGCTTATAATGTGCTCGTTAATGTAAACAAGGGCCTCTTACATCAATAGTTTTTCTACACCAGGGCAAACGCCCATGTTGATTGTATTCTGTTCAGATCCCCTATATTATGCAGAAACAAAAAAAAAAAAAAATGTGTATATAGTTAACACCTGAAAGATACTGCCATCTTGGATATTTTATGTTTTATTTTCCAGTTAGTGTTTGTGAATAACTCTGCCACAAGGATCCATGTGAGAAAGATACATGTACGTGTGCTAAACTATCTGTGCATTGTTCAAGCCTCCAACCACGAGGCCAGGGGATAAGTATCTATACTTTCCATTGATACAGTGATCATATGATGCAGCTTTCCTTTTGTGTGTGTCTGTAGATCTGTGCAGTCCATACAATACCCTTTCTATCCTTGTCACAATGCAATATGCGGATAATGCGGGCCTTCCATTGAGGTGCTGCAACTGGTAGAACTTTAAAGAATGAGTTTGGCTCAGAGGAAATAGACCAAAAAAAAAAATTTGTAATTTTGGAACCAAATCAATAATTCAGAGAAGTGAAATTGTAATTTTGGAACCAAATTAATAATTCAGAGAAGTATAATGGTTTGAGACACCAGGATTTTTTTTTAAAGACTGTCAGTAAGTAGAGAAATGCAATTTTAATGTGCACTGGACATTAAAAAATGGCTCAACTAGTGTAGAGCATGTTTGTAAAATAGAACATTTACAAACAAGTTCTCAATCTGTCTGAAAGGGCTCTACGAGTGTCATCCACACTGACAAGATAGCAAGAAGTCAATTGCAATCCAGATACTGAGATTTTTTTTTGTACCCGTTCAGATGGACAGAAATATCCTGCTCATTGCCAATTGCGATAATTTGTCAACCAAACTGCGCATGCCCGAAAATATACCAAAATGGTGACCCTTGCCTCTGCTCATGCGCTGGTATGATGTGTTTCGAATATTTGGATGACAAATCTTGAGATTTGGATCACAATGCTGATTTGCCCTATTTAGGGAATTTTCGTATAGACAATAACAGTACTCATATTTATTGGGATGCAAACCTTGAGATTTGTATCCGCCTAATTTGTGTCAATGTAAAGCCAACTATTCCCATTCTCCTCAAAAGCTGCATAGCCCTCTGTTCTGTTTGAGGAATAATTGTCATCTCTTTCTGACAGAGATTGGCTCGCAGGGTCGGAAAATTGATGACTGCATATCATAACCCGATGTGAAGGTGCTAAGTGCTAATTATGATCAAAAATCCAACCTGAATGCCAGCTTGTATACCACTAACCAGTGAGATTCTGCCATGTGAGTTAATTGCCTTCAGTCCGATCACCTACCATGTTGATCTGTCTGTCAAGAAGCAGCCAGTTAACTGTTTCCATGAAAAATTGTTCTTGATTTAGCCTTCCTTACAACATATCTGCAGCAAAGCAAGAAAAGATACATGTAGGGGGCCCAGATCTGAGCGACTAAGGATATATTTTCCTTTGTGTGTGTGTTTATGTTTGTATTGCTGTTCATACCTTTTCATGTGTGTTTTAAGGAAGGGGGATTAATCCAGCAGTAATATGCTGCTACAGCAGGAAAAAATACATACAATGTGAATTCATATCTGGCTATTACTGTATTGTACATAGTCCAGGAACAAACAGTTTGTTATCAAGAATTTAAAGCGTGATATGCCTGTTTCTTGATAGTTTTCTGTTACGTCATCATTGACAATACGTTGTGCAGATATGTTATACTATGATAGCTTCCTAATTCTCAGGAGTATTTTCTCTGAATGCAGACTATGCATACATTTACACTTTTCATACAGTTTGATTTCTTGCTTTTTTAATGTTCAGGGAAGAATTTACTCTAAAAGATAAAGTCTTTTGATTTAGAACAGGAAAACGAGGCAGATTTGATATTTAGGTTTGGAAGATTTATGCAAAAGAAAGGATATAAAGTTAAAGTTAACATTAAATACGTGGATATGCCGTGCATGGGTATTGTAGCACTGCCCAAACAAAGAATGACTACACAACCTATTCAGAGATGGCCATATCAATGTTGAAAGTGAAACAAGTCCATTGAAAACAGACCAGCAGTACTGTCTTTAGTAGTCGGCATCTCATCAACAAGGAAATAGGACACGCACACCAGAAGAGTGTTCAAAGGGCTCTCATTTTTCTCTTCGTGCGACTGCAAGATTGTTTGACCAAAGCAGCCTCTCGAAACCATCAGAAATAGAGATGATTTATAAGTGATTGTGGCATCAAATTTTCTTTGTCTCTATCTTTAATCAGAGTGTATCGCAAATTGTTTCCTCTGTATTTAATGGTTTAGCATTAATTCACTGAACAGTTTCAGTATTGAGGGATTCAATGCACTACACTTGATGTCGGCATACATACGTGGGAAAGTAAAGACACACCATAAGAGCGTCATAAGCCCAGTTTTTTAATTGATTTTTTTTTTTTGAATTGAATTTATTTGTTCAGCATAAAAAAACAGCAGAGAATGGCAATGATTAACAATCATGACAAGCACAGAGTAAAGATGGGTCTATGGAATACATAAAGCTGAAGGGAAGCAGCTAACGAGGAATTAAAGGTGCATGGTGCCGGTGTTTTAGTCAAATGCGTACGCGGGCGCACGGCGCAAGTTTCCTATAGAGGGGTCTAGGGCAATTACCCCCCTGGGCAATTACCCCACACCCTTCCCCTGGCCCTAATCCTAATCCTAATCCTGAACCTAACCCTAACCCTAACCCAAACTCCCAACCCTAAACCTAACCCTAACCCTAATCTTTACTCTTACCTTACCACTAACCAGTATTTGGCCGGGGGGTAATTGCCCTCCGGGGGTAATTGCCCGGATACGCTATAGAGACCTACGCTATCGACTCCTCATTTGCGCTTACGCTTTGGCCCACTTCCCCGAGTCCGAAGAAGTCCGATTCACTGTAGTCAGTGGTCGGATCACAGTTTGGCTCATGATTCGGCTGAGGGGGATGACAGCTTTAGCAAACTCCTTTTGTGATGTCATAATAACAAGCACATTCGCATGCATGCTAGCATTACTACAGACTGCGCGATGCGCAGAGAAGACAACGAAGGCAATGTTACTTAGCAACACCTACGCACTTTACTCTTGATGACAGCTCAATTTCGGTAATCTTCGTATCAATGCTAACGGTGATCGGCAGTATAATCAACAGCGCCCTCTACACTACCGGGACTATGCACCTTTAAAAGTTTCCTCAAAATCTGGCCGACCCAGATAATCAATAAAAAAATACATAGGTGGTAATCATTTTCATATTGTTAAACGAGATTAACAAATATACAGATGTAAGAACAAAACAAAAAGAAATACAGCAATGTTACATAAAACACTACATTTACATTACGAAGACAGTACAACAGAGCCTTTCAAACCAGAGTTACCGTGACAACATCTGACCAATCTTTTTTCACCCTGCCTGTTCAAAAGGTCCCCGCAAAATGTTACCTGGGCGTTGTCTTGATAACTTTTGCCAAATTCTACCCTAGCAAGCTAAGGTAATTACTGCAATGAGCTTTATCATGGACGGTTTCTTTATGTTGCAGTGAAAGAACATTCTAATCATTTAAGGGAGCTTGTTAGCATAAAAGCAAGTTACCATCAATATATTAAATGTGGGTGATATCAAGCTTTACAACAGTTTTGTTTCGGTGGTTTAAAATTTGGGGTCATATGAACCATCGCTAACTTTCTGTCAAAGTCCAAATTACACTGTGCTCATGTATAACGGAGTTGGCCCAAAATGAAAGTGAATGATACAGTGGTTCCAGTGAGCATATCACATGACTGCAGGAAATCTAAAAGTCAAACCAACAACAACAAGAAAAAGAAAATGATGTAAAAAGCCCTGCCTGAAAAATTGTGGCAGAGTAGATAGAGGATAGACATAGGTCAGAAGTAAAGGTCGAAGGTCAATTTACTTTGGTTGAAACTGTCATTCTTGAGCTATAACTCAGCTGGGAATCATTTCCTTTGGCAACACTTAGTTAAAAGGATATGAATCGAGTGCATGACATGATTAGTGAAGGGTCAAAGTTCAGGGTCAGATGTCACCAAAAATTCAGCTAAAATGATTGGTGAACGGTCAAAATTCAGGGTCAGATGTCACCAAAATTCAGCTAAGATGTCATTTTCTGTCCATTATGTAGCAGTCTGGTAACGATGTAATTTGGTGTAGTGAATAGAAATAAGTTGGAAAACATTTCCTTTGGCAGAGAGAGTTTAAGGTGAATCCTTGGTCGGTGGTCCACATCAATGAGCTTCAAATTGTAAACAAAGGGTCATGTTACAATTACAAGTATACTAGATATGGTGATAAATGAGAAGTCGGGGCATACCAGTCAAATGCACAGCAATCTAATTGATTGAGTTTTTTAGATGGTTTTCAAGCTATATTTTAGCTTTTGATATAACGTGAGAACAATGTTCTTGTATGACTACAGGACTGTCAATTTTTGCTCTAAAATGTACACAAATGCATAAGAAAAATGAGTGAATTAATACTGTGATAACACAGTTACAGTGAAATAGGGATGAAAATGCTAAAAATTCGCTTAAAACCCTTTGCCAGATGTACAACAGTTTCAGAGCTCACCCGATTGTACATTGTATTGGTTACATGATGTTTTGTATTGATTAGAATATCAGCCATAGCAGTAGCCGTTGTATGTGAGTGTGAATTACCTACACCTTGTTCAGCATGCGATTATAGAACTACTACGTAGACACGATTCAATCATCACATACAAGCAGCATTCTACACTATGCACTACTGAATGTTTGATGTCAAAATATTACAAAAGAACTCATTAACCTGGCAAATTGCATCAGCCAGATGAGTTTCTTGGTAGAGCTTTCCGACATATTGCAAAGTAAATTCCAAATGGTGGAAGATTAATTTTGAGCCCTTCTGAGTACTATATTTTGGCTTTTTCTCCTCTCAGGATTGCTGTCTCAAAATGCCATTGTCCTTTTAATATGAATGAACGAAGTAACAGTGGGTTATACTACCTCTTTTTTCCCCCCTTAAGCTAGATTTAACAAAGTAAAAGTGTCAGAAGCATAGCTTTTTTGTTTGATATGCCAGGTGGGAATAATAAGAGAAGCAGTGACATTTCTGTAATAAGCAGTACTGTGATGTTTGGGAGAATTCGAAATCATCAGTTGGTACTGCAAGGGGAAACTGAGATGTCTAATTTGATGGGTGCTGGCGGCCTGATATTGGAGGGATGGAGAGGTAATGTTGGAAATGAGATGGTGTTTTGGCGGATTGGAATGTTCGCAGTGTATGACTGCAGAAATTTTAGAGTCAATAGATTATGTGGCAGAGAAATGTGTGGAGCATGAGTTCAGCAAAACAAGGGGAATGCACTGTAGGAAGATGAGATTAGATGTGATTTTCCTTATTGTAACTGATATCATCACTCTTTTGTGTGTTTCCTGATGCACATTTCCCTGGGCAGCAGAATAGAACAATAGGCCTACATGGCTGTTGCAGTAGCTTGTTTGTACTTGTATTTTGCCAATTTCATTGTATGCATGGTATGATATGTACAGTATGAGAAACGTCTTAAAGCCAAAACATAGTTCTGGTACGCCTGCAAAAGTTGTCAAATTTCGCTCCCAGGTGTGAACGTATGACTGAGAAATGTGCAGAATAACACTGTAATAACAAGATATTCGATGGGTAACGACGAAAATGCAAAATATTAACCAAAAAGGTTCACCGGAGTCGCACTCTCAGAACTTACCCGATCGGGGTCAGGCTAAACTCGGACTCAGGGACAACTCGGCCTGGCTTTGATGGCGGGACAAGTTGCCCCTCTGGATTGTACAGTGTTGTACTATGGGAGCGGCCTGTATAGCGCTTTGCGTTCTGGCTTGTCGCAGATACTAGATACGGTCCGAGTTGATACAACACGCGTATCAAAAAACCTCTTTGGCGTGCATGCAAAATTAGTGTGCGCCTATGAACAAAGATATTTTTATCTAAAAAACAATCAAAGACGCTTGATAAACAACAACAACTTCAAAGACAGCGCGTCTAACTCAGGTGATGTGTGTAATACGCTTGAGGACCGTGCGCTGGCCATTTGTTTTGTACAGGATTAGCGCGCACTTCCCTGTAAGCTGTCTGTCAAGTTAAGCCTCGTTTGGTATACAGTAGAATATGGCGATCACGAACTGCGTGTAAATATTGTCTGAAATAGGGCAGAGGTTTCTTTGAGACCAAGTCAGTCTGGATCCTTCTGGAATAAAAGTCGGTTTACCGACTCTTATTTTTGATCTCAAAATACTCCAAAACGACTCATCATCCCGGCAAATCGCGTCAGCCAGGTAAGTTTCTTTGTAGACTCTTTCGATATATTGCAAGCAAATATGAAATGGTGCCAGACGGGTTTTCAAACCCTTACCAAAACTATGTTTGGTGGGTTGCATTGTGGGATTAAAAAAAAGTGATGCATCTTTGTACCATTTGCATTTGTGGTTCAGGGCAAAATTATTGCAAAATTCCCCCCCCCCCCCTACAAAAAAAAAAAAAAAAAAAAAAAAAAAAAAATCATGCCAGAGTGATTTTTGCATCGCGATGCATTATATCTCAAGGTTAATAATTTGTGTGTGTGTGGCACATTTGGATTGGCTTGATCAGGCCATGGAGCTACCAAAAAGATGGAGTAACAACGAAGGCCACCAATATTACGTAACCCAACTACGAGCGGTCAGTTCTGACAGACTTCAAAGCACCGCACTCGCTGGGACGGCTTAACTCGTCCCGCAGGGGATACTTTGGCAAACGATGTTCCGAGCCGCAAAAATGACGTCATACTCACCAACATTGCACATACAATATAGTGCTGTATCGAGTCGAAAACTCGACTTGCAACAACATATGGCTGCGCAAAACTTTGCTGAAGATCACGGGCATGCGCATAATATCCACAGGCAAAACAGAGGAGATACCGAGTGCAGTGCACTTTGAACGAACTGAATTGGCCCATGAACAGCGAAGGTACTGTACAGTGTATTGTCGTCATGCTTTGTGACTGTGGTTAGTACATACCCTAAGAATAAAATTCTTAATAAAAATCCCTCACATTTCTCCACATATTTCAATATCTGTCCGTAAAGCTGACATTTGAAACTACAATCTTACGTAAGTGTTGACTGCGTACAATTGCGTACATTTTATCTATACCGTTGTGAAGCCAGCTGTTATTTGTCTTTGTGTTTGTTCGGGACAGCGTGACGGCCATTATTGATCGTGTCGAGAGTGCAGTGTTTGTTTACATGCCGGTCGTATCATATCGTGATTTACATACTAAACGACGGTATGACATGTTAAACAATTTGTTACACTGCAGATTCACTATTTGTAGCCATAATTAATTCAGAATCATGTTAAATAGAATATGCTCGAAGTCGACGGGGCAGTTGCAGTTTGTGTAGTCCCATGCATTGACGTTCCATGGTGGAACCATGGAGCTAGGTAGCTCCATGGTAAGAACCAGTTTGCGAACGCGCTGCGGATGACGTCATTGTGCGTACGCACTGTCTCATCTGTCATCGCTCTCGCTCACGGGGGCTTATCGAGAATTACTTTTTACGAGTCGGCTTCGAGCATCACTTCAAAAGGACCTCAACCGTTGTTACTCCATCTTTTTGGTAGCTCCATGATCAGGCTGATCAAAATAGCTTTTTTCTGAGAGTTATGCAGAATTTCATGTCATTTTTCTTATAAAAACATGGTATGATTTGGAAAAAAAAACAAATATATTGTACTGTATGCTTGAAAAATGATTCAGCAGCATAAGAAAGAAGAATACAGCTACTTTTTTTTTGTTGTTGGTAAGATTAATTTCGTTGTTAATATGGATTTGATATTGAATGAAACTCAAAGAATATTATAAAACAAAAAAAAAGTGTGTGTGTGTGTGTGTGTTCTTGCACAAAAATGAATGGTTTTTGCATTGAATTGCAAAAATAAATTTTAAGAAACTTGATTCCAAGTGTGTGTGAACGGGACTAATGTCTGAGGTAGTACCAGAGTGACATTATTACTGGGAGATATGGCAGGGTGAGAGCAGCTGGCATAATTGACCCTGCCATGCAGGACATTCTGTACGGTTCACTCCCATGTGCAGTAGTCTTAAAGGCACGGCAGTATCCGTCAGCCTCCGCCGGTGTGTACACGCATCAGATCGGAGACATCTCACTCTTATGTCAGTGTGCTTCCTAACATACTTGTGGACTGGCCACTTGTGTAATTAGAAGTGGGAGAATTTACACACAGAGCGAGCCTAAAGTGACTTGATGTGGTGATATGTGATGTGTTTCAATGTACCGATAAGCTGGGTTGGTAGAATTGCTGTTGGGATATCAGTTTCATGAGTTGTGCAATCTTTGCATCCATTCATTCTAGCCTACAGCAAGCTGAAGGCGTGAAGATATCAGTCGTGCCAGTCTGTACAGTGTATGTCCCTCACCCTCAAACCGTTACCTGCCTTTAGCGAGCCATGCAGTCTCTATCAGTACAAAGAGAGTGTACCTGTCCCTGAATACTTGCCACAGTCTCCCTTCATTGCATTCAGTCTGTTGGTACTGTACTCCTAGTCACAAGCTTGCGGGTAATCCTCAGTGTCTCATTCATCATCAAGATGTCTGGATGTACCTTGCGGAAGGATGTTCAGTCGCACTCTGTTTTAATGGGGCTGTTCATCATCACTACAGCTACTCTTGTACTTCTTAGGTCAACTCCTCAGCATACCATTAGCAGCTGCTTGTTCAGCTCTTCCACAGCTGAAAGCCCTAATAACTGCCTAACCAAGCCAAATCTGGTAGCACACTGGAGCCTCTCAATCCTGGCATCGAATGAACAGAAGTTAAGAAACACATCTTCTGTCATAAATTTACACTCATCCTCACTAAGCCACTTAGCTATCCTGTTGCTCCTGGGTGGCCAAGTTGAAGTGAACCCTGGCCCTTGCCATGACCAAACTCCAGCCTTCCCCTGCGCCATCTGTAACAATGAAGTGAGCGAACATGACGCAGCACTACTGTGCGATAACTGTGACTTTTGGTGTCACATATCCTGTGTTGGTATATCCAAGCAGTCCTATGAGGTCCTTGCCACACATTCTGGTAGCTTCTCGTGGATTTGCTGCAAGTGTGACTTTGTAAACCTGGAACCCAGTGCATCACTGAACGGCACAACCTTCACAACCGCCAACCGCTTCTCATCCTTACAACTCCATGACACCAGCGAAGATGCTAGTTTGCCTGCCCCCCTAACATCTACACCGACTCCTACAGCTTCTGGCAGCTTACCACATCGGTACTTTTCCTCTCCATCTAAAAATCGGAGAAAGAGTATCAAGACCGTCATAGTAAATTGCAATGGCCTCAAAAGCACCTCAAAGAAGTCTCAATTTCAAGCTTTGATCGATCAACATCGCCCAGATATACTACTTGGCTGCGAATCCAAACTGGACAATGGTGTACCCACACACAGCATCTTCCCCACTGACTTCAATGTTTTCCGCAAGGATAGAGATGAACATGGCGGTGGGGTTTTTGTAGCAGTACATAACTCACTTTTAGTATCAAACTGCCCTGAGTTTGATGCAGACTGCGAACTACTCTGGTGTAGCTTGCAGTTTACAAATGCGAAACCCCTATTCATAGCAAGCTTTTATCGCCCTCCAAGCAATTGGAAGCAGGAATTGGACCAGCTATGGCAGTCATTATCTAAACTGATGACCAAACATCACAGAAGCCACCCAAACATCGTCATAGGAGGGGACTTCAACCTCCCTGACATAAACTGGGAGTCTGGTACCATCACCAACCCTTCTCGTGCAAGCAACCATCAACAGCTATTAGACTTGTTACTCGAAAACTCACTGTCACAAGTCGTTAGAGAAGTCACTCGCCCTGCATCCTGTAACATCTTAGATCTTCTTGTAACCTCCAACCCAGCTCTCGTTTCAGACATTAATGTACATCCTGGCATCTCAGATCATGATATTATATCCTTCACTTTCTCTGGCAATCTGAAGACAGCACCCAAGCCAGCTAGGAAGATCCTTCAGTTTCACAAAGCTGATCACGAGGGTCTGTCAGAAGCCGTCTTCAACTTCTCAACTGACTTCCTTGCTTCATCACCGGAACTCAATTCTGTTGATGAAAATTGGACCAAGATTCTCAATTTTCTCAACAAATGCATCAAAGACTTTATCCCATCCAAGATGAGTAAAAGTAGATACCACTTGCCATGGATTACACATGAGCTTAAACGGCACATGCGAAAGCGTGATCGACTGTTCAAGAAAGCTCGAAGAAACCCTACGACAGCTGCCTGGCAATCTTACAGACAGCATAGGAACAAAGTCGCCAAATTAGTACACCAAGCACACCATAATTATGTTAACAACGTGATTGGCGAAAGCCTCAGTGAAAACCCGAAAACCTTCTGGTCCTATGTCAAACTCTCTCGTACTGAGAACTTGGGAATCCCTTCTCTACACCAGAATGACAAGCTCTATGCTACTGACAAGGACAAAGCTGAATGCCTGAATGCTTACTTCCAGTCAGTCTTCATCAAAGAAGACACTTGCCCAGATCCCCACCAGGGCACCTCCCCCTACCATGGCATTGGTCATCTCCACATCCACCGGCCTGGTGTTGAGAAACAGCTCCGTGAACTTAATCCATCAAAAGCAAGCGGCCCAGATGAGCTACCCCCTCGATTACTACAACTCATAGCCCACGAGATTGCTCCACCCTTGGCCTTCTTATTCCAACAGAGTTTCAACACAGGGACTGTTCCTACACAGTGGAAGCATGCCCGAGTTACTCCTATCCACAAGTCTGGTGACAAATGCAATCCTGCAAATTACCGACCAATCTCTTTGACCTGTGTCTGTTCCAAGATTATGGAACATATTGTACTCAGCCATATCTCCAAACATCTTGCCTCCCACAATATCCTCATTGACATACAACACGGGTTTAGACAGAAACTTTCCACCACCACCCAACTCATATCAGCCATTCATGACTGGTCCAGTACTCTTCAGTCAAGGGGCCAAACAGATATCATCTTCCTGGATTTTCGTAAAGCATTCGACCGAGTTCCTCACCAACGGCTAAGCTTGAAACTCCAATACTACGGCATAACTGGAAATACTCTACACTGGATCAACTCGCTCCTTTCTGGTAGACAACAAGCAGTCACAGTAAGAGGATCTCAATCAACCTGGAGACCCGTGTCGTCAGGAGTGCCCCAGGGCTCGGTGATCGGACCAGTTCTCTTCCTGCTCTATATAAATGATATCAATGTACATGTCCAGTCCAAGATGCGGTTGTTTGCAGATGATAGTGCTATCTACCGCGAAATCCACCATTTGGAAGATCACGAAATCCTGCAGCAAGACCTCCATACCCTCGCTGAGTGGTCCAAACAGTGGCTAATGG
Organism: Diadema setosum; assembly: GCA_033980235.1. NCBI lineage: Eukaryota > Metazoa > Echinodermata > Echinoidea > Diadematoida > Diadematidae > Diadema > Diadema setosum. The sequence goes on from CM067068.1 coordinate 8,139,909, forward strand.
ATTTCAACATTCCCAAATGTGCTACTCTTACTATTACCAGAAAACGGAAACCTTCGCTCCGTGAATACAAGCTCCTTCAGGAGACCATACCCAGAGTCCAACAATACAAGTACCTGGGGGTCACGGTCTCAAAAGATCTTCGCTGGGCTACTCACTGCCAGGCCATTCGTCAAAAAGCTAACAAAACCCTCGGTCTCCTACGTCGTACATTATCCCCATGCTCCAAAGCTGTCAAAAACAGGGCATATCAAATGCTTGTTCGTCCGCAGCTAGAGTATGGATCAGAGGCATGGAATCCATACCACACCAACACAGTACAAGGCCTTGAAGGAGTCCAAAAAGCAGCTGCTCGCTTCGTCCACCAGGATTACAGATGGGGTACTTCCTCTACATCCCTTGTATCCAAACTGGGATGGGACACACTGCACACACGACGCCTCACAGCACAATGCACCATGTTCTACAAAGTCCACTACAACCTTGTCAACATATCACTTCCGCCCTCCATCTTTCCAGCCCCTTACATTGGCAGACATGACCACCAGCTCAAATACATGATACCAGATGCCTCAATTGACCCATACAAATATTCCTTCTATCCACGTACTGTATGGATCTGGAACCACCTACCAAGCAACGCTGTCACTGCACCTACTGTTAACACCTTCCAGAAGGCTGCCCTACCAATTATCAGAAGGTTGCAGCCTCCCGTAGGGTCCAAAATGCTGTAAGCCTGGCAGCCTGATTTTTATTTGCACGCACATGACATTTTATTGTAAATAGTTACATCTGCATAATAGCACTTCAAGCACCGTCGGCCAACGTCGTCATCGCACAGTCCATCCCAGTTTAGCTTCGATGAGCTGCTACAGGGATTATCATTTCAAGTTTCAAACATGTAGTTTGTCTCACAATGTGAACATGTTATTGAAATGGAAAAGACTGTACGGAAATTAATGCAGCTTCCACACCTCACAATGTAGTAATCTCGTAGAGGGAAGTGTGAACTTGTTCTATTGGTAGGTTGGCATAGTTGTCAATGTGCTAATTACATGCACTGTAGTCAAGGTTATATGCTGGTAATTTATAATGTGCATTATTACGCATTTTTTTTTTCTCTGCTCATTTCTGCAAGATTATTGGCATTTCAGCATAACTCTGGGTAAATAATGCTCACATACTTGTTAGAGTTGTTGAAGCAGGGTGGTCAAAATCAAGTGGTCAGAATCAAGTTTGTACTCTGTTCTGAAAAAAAAAAAAATGGATTTGTGGGAAGAATCCCTGATAGCTTGGGTATGAGGCTACACGCAGAGACTATCAGCATGCCAGCCAGCTAGCCACGTTGATGCTGTTACCCGCTGTACTTGACACCCCATCCAACCCAGGAGCTTCTCAGTGACTTGGGGTCAAATGCCTCTTTGAGCTCACAAGGTACAGACAGTGGGATCAGTAGTATAACATCAACGTCATCAAGTACAAAGTTGTCATCAAGTCCAATGCTGTCATCAATTGAGAAGTGTTAGAAACAAATTTGTGTCACAGAGAGAGAGAGAGAGAGAGAGAGGGGAAAAAGGACTAACTTTTGTAGACATAAACAGAAGTTCAGATCCTGTGAGCAGTTGCAGTTTGTGTGAAATGTGTGGGAATTTAGGAAGTTTTCAATCAGTAACTGTCTCAGCAGTTGTTTCCCTTGCTGTGCTTACCAGCGACTTTGTTGGAAATCCAAATGTTAAAGCACCAGTACCCAGTTCTCTTGCTGGATTACAATCAGATGGATTAACAGAGTTTGAATTTTGAGTAGTTTGCAAAATCTTCACTGGCCCTTCTTCATCTCTTCGTTTTCAGTTATTATCTCTCCTGATGTAGCAGTTGCTTATTGGGCAGGTGCTACTATCATGGAGATTTCTAATGTCAGTCGAGCAGATTTAAATTTGTATGATTCTTTCGAATTCACGCTTGCAGCATACAGGAAATAATATAGCATGGTGAACTTATTGTGTCTTTTGAACAGTTCGTGTTTTGTATCATAGGCATTTGATAGTTCGAAATATTGGTTCCTTGTTATTTTTGATGATTATGATTAACCACTCCTCTCAGCTCTGTCTTTCTTAAACTTTTTGCGTCTTGTAAAGAAATTGTGATGAAATGCAGAAAACACAAATTTATCAAACACATTGCACCCATGAACCCCAACCAACACTATACTATTAAACTACTGCTGTAGCTACACTGATATTGTTAATACAGTTCAGTTTCGATTATCCGGCCTTCTTTTATCCAGAAATCTCTATCATCCGGACGCGTTCACGCAGTGAAGGACTTTTTTTTTCATCCAAAAATTGAGAAAAAACAGTGACTTTAACATCTTTTCATGAATCTATTTCACTAATTTCATAAGACGTGCATGATAGGTTTCTCAATAACCAATGATGTAAAACATGTATGATTTTCACATAAAGATATACTTTATTTTTGTGAAGAAGGGACTACAATTTTGCGCAGGCTAGCATAGATTACACCACCGTTGCGGGGTACGCTACTGTACCTGCCTAGCTGCCAGTGCACTGGGACGGCAGCTTGGATGGCAGCTACTGTAAAACATGATATATTCGCGGCATGAATTTTTCGCAAATTGGAGCCGACGGCCTTTTTTGCGGCATGAAATTTCTGAGAACTTCCATTGGCATTCAATGCATATAGTGTAGACAAGAACTTTCACCTGCATTTTAATTTCGCGAATCTTTGCGCTCGCGAAATTCGCGAAATTAAAATGCACGCGAACATTGCTCGTTTTACACTACAGTATAACATTGTGTCTCCCATATCCGGCCAATTCCCTTATCCGGATGAGCGCTGGTCCCGACATGGCCGGATAATCGAGGTCGAACTGTACTTCTACTGACATTATAAGCTCTGAAGATGCCGATCCAGGACCACAAGACAAAAGTTTTGCTGTTTGCTGTTTTATGTGGAAAAAATAGAGACAATAACATACTGGAACATACCTACTGTAGGAAAGTAGATCCATGACCATCTCTCTCTCTCTTATTCTTTTTCTTTTCTCCTTGAGGTGCCAAGTCTGAAAACAAGTTTGGGGAAAATAGGGGGAACTTGAAGCTTGAAAATCAATGATTACAGACAGGAATTTGTTGAAATGCAAGGGAAGGAATGCGAAAAGTAGGAAGCAGGCCTTACAGTGATCGTTTCTGATTTAAGCCTTTCTAATGTACTGTAAAAACATGTTGTTCTGTGTAGGCATCTGAATGAGTGAGTTTGTGAATTAGATTTTCATTCTTGGCAGGCTTGCTTTCACACGTTACAGATATTGCGTCCAAGCTCATATATCTGTGTGAAATGCCAGATGGCAGATGATGCAGGCATAAGCAGAAGATTTGGGCAGTAGTTGAATTTTTATGAAAAGTGCATTCAATTTTGTGTCACAATTAAAGATGTGTAAGTGATATTTATAATGACTCAATGCCATTGGCAATGAAATGAAGGTTTGCTATATGACTGGAAGACTTTGTATTGAAAGTGCAGTGGACCTGTTCTTGCCGAAACCACCATGATGTCTTTAGGCAACAGTCTTGTTGATCAGTACATGGTATTAGAATGAGGATTGCCTGGGCATCTCCTTTAACTCGTAATATATCAGGCTCCTGTATCATTTGCACACCAAGTTCTCATCATTTAAAATCACTGCAATTTATACACATTTGATGGCAGTGAGTTGCATACGAGATTTGCTACCAGGTCTTCCTAGTAGGCAAACAGTGCTTGTAAACGCACTCTTAGGGTATCTAAATAGGGAAGGGGGGGGGGGGGGTGGAGGCATCTTGAATATATATACCATATTGACTTTGTCTTCATACTACAGAGTACAAATGTATATGATGGAGCCACCAAAAGTGGGATTAATTTTTGTTGATACCATATTTTATTCTTAGATTGTGTCAGGCAACCTCAGCAGTGGAAATTGCATTATAATCATGCTTTGATATAAGACTGCTTTGGAGTGATTTTTTTTCTTTTTTTTTTTTTCTGTAGATGCTTGTTCAATAGGTTCACAGGTTTTCATTGCCAAGGCAACTGTCTCCGCAGGGTTGGGCGAGGCTATTGTTTTTGGATGTACGGTGTCTTTAATAGCCCATCAGTTGATTGGCATGTGTGTCCAGTGGTAGTACAGTGTGCTGTGGTTGCCCCATTATCAATGTGAGAGGACAGACTCATAATGCATGCAATTTGCACAGGGCCAATTTTACCTCTGCCAACCAAGGTTGGCTGATGCTAGTCTTGTGCACAAAGACCTGTTTTTCTTTTGATGAATTTTGCATTTTGATGCCAATGTGTATTACTACAGTGTCTTCATCTAGATACAATACCCTGTTACTTCATTAATTCCTGATTCTCCTTTATTTTCCCATCCTCAGAGCCGGCAAAATGCAACATTCGGGAGATATTTTACACCTGTGGAATTCAGCACTTCAGTTGGAACCAAAATTTTTAGACTTTGGAGAACAGTAAGTAAACACCTACCAAAGCTGGTTTGTTTGTTCTGTTTCATTTAGCAAAATGTTTTGTTTTGTTTTGATTTGTTTTTGTTGCTTTCTCTGCCTTTACTTCCACCTAGGCATTGTGCGTTGTCCACCTGGATGAGTGGTCATCATTACGGTGCGACTGGTCACTGCTGGCCATGAATTACTATTATTTTCATGACTTTTAGAGAGCATCATAACAGGAAAATATGTCCATAAAATTTAAAGGAGGGTTTGCATCAAGCATGTGTATGTGACTTCAGTAAATGCAGAAATGATAATTGAACACATTAAAGGGATGGTACAATATTGGTGGAGATGAGAATTTGGCTTTCAACTTTTTGCTAGATAACAAGAAAACACTTATGAAATAGTACAGAGCATACCATTTTAAGGGGAATTCAAAGTTTATTTGATGAAAATTTTGTTTGGCATTACTGAAACATCCAAAAACAAAGTAAAACAAAGCGATCGTAAAAAAGTGTGGGTCCCACACTTATTAGAATCGCTCTGTTTTGGATATATCAGCCATTTCAAAACCAATTTTCATCAAATAAACGTTGAATTCCTCATGAAATTACATGCTCTTTCATATTTCATAAGAGCTTTCTTATTATCTTATTAGAAATCTGAAATTAGGTCTCAACCAAAACTATACGATCCCTTTAAATTTTGAGGAATCAGACAATCTATACAAAAGTTGAGAACTTTGAAAGTTTTTATTATTATTATTTTTTTTAATCTGCCGTTATTGGTAGATAAGATGGTTGCAACAATTTGTGATGTTACAGTAGTGGAACAATACGTAAAAAAAAAAAAAAAAAGAAGGAAAATTCCGCAAAGTTGCATTTGTAATGAAAAGTACACATTCCCTCTTCTTGTGCAAATTCACATGTGTGTTAAGGGAATACTATTCCCCCAGCTTTTAAGGGCGGTAAGACAAGTGCTTTTTCCTTTTGCTAGAATTATAGAAATATATGAAATCCGTGTAATATATTTTGCTTTTTACATAGATCTGAAATGAAGCTTATGTTTCATAACTTTTGAGTGAATTTTCTGATTTTCCTCAAAATGCCCAAAATGCCAGGCTAGTGGAGTTTTAAAAATGTGAACCAGCAAACATCAGCCTATTCCTTCCTTTTTTTTTTTTTTACCCCTGTTGGCAATGAATGACTTTCTGCTCACAGACAGTGAAGGTTTCACTTTTGAAAATGCATTCTTGCAAAAGTGTGACGGCCTCAACTTGCACAGACACCATTTATAATGGAGTAAAAAAAGTGTATTGAGTAGCTATAAAGTATAAATGACCTCAAATGAAAGGACACATTTTCTGATTCTTTTTTAACTCTTTGAAGTGCAGAAACATTTCTTTAATGCTGTGCGGAAGGGATGTAAAGCATATGGCTCTTCAAAACCTTTGCTAAGTACTAGTAGGTCCATCTGGCATAATGCCATATGTTCACATCACAATACTAAGGTCCTGTATAATAGCACTCCTTGAGTTCATAGCCAAAGGCTCCCCATTCAGACACATCAATAGCCCAGTAGTAAGTATTTTTTCAGTGGTGGTGTTTGGGAGATCTGCTGGATGTGAACTTTTCACGTTTTCAACTTCTTCCTGAAAAAGTTGAACAAGCATATTTTGATAAGACTTCACAGGAGTTGTATTTAGGGCAAAGGATATCAAGTTCTGATGCAAAAGGGGGGGGGGGGGAGGGTCAAGGATGTATGTTCAAGTTGCTAATTTTTCAAAAATGTTACCTAGTTTGGACCATTAGTGTCATTATCATGCCACATATATGTGCTCTAGTTGGCAAGAACTAAGAATTGTTGCTGGAATGATCTGTTTGATAAGTTCTTGAAGGATCCATATTGTAATGTGTGAGTGTTGGGGGGGGGGGGGGAGGTGGTGGGGCTTACAGTGTACAACCACTGAACTACAAGTTGTTAATTAATCCTTTCGGTTTTTATAAAGATGTGGTGGAAGATATGAAACTAGACAGGAAATCATCAGGTTACATCATGTTATACATTTAGTTTAGGAAAGTTATATATTTTTTCTATTAGGCTCAGATGGGTGCTAGGCACTCAGGGCCACTCCTCGTTTGCATTTCCACTCAGGGGTTTCTAGGGTAACATCCACTGAGTTCACGGCTTGCCCAGGAGCAAACTTGATATCTCATCAGGGTTATCATGGCTAGGATATATTTGAGGTCACAAAACCTGAGCTGAAGTCACTCGTGCCTTTCAAGATCGTGTTTTGCCATGGTCTTTAGTACGGTTGACTCCTGTCATATTGAAGTCCTTGGTGATTGGCAATTCTCTTGCGTTATACAGTATTCATCGCATAATCGGGACAGGTTGGGAGTAGCAAACATGGCCCCTTTAAGGGGGTGCCTGATTTCGCGATGAGCACTCACCATACACTAACGGCATACGACATGTACATTATGTAGTGCACACACACACACACACACACACACACACACACACACACATGCATACTGACGTACTGTACATGTACATGAATACACAACCACGCTTCCCCTCGGCGCGACCCTCTAGCTGTCCCTGCATTCTCGCAATGATGTAGAGTAATCGCAACCGGGTTCTTCTGTCGCCTCTCTTCGAACACAAAATATGTGGATTAAAAGCTAGCACTTTCTTAAACATTTGTAGAATTCTTGGACACATAGGGCGTTCTGTATAAATACATATCCACAACCATGGGAAATGATTATCCAGAAGTGATGTGGGAACGTCAATGAAAAGTCCTTCAATCATTCAATCATCACGGCTTGATTGTTTACTTGCCGCAATCACTGCACTGTACATGTGTTGTAGCGATCAGGCTCGCCATATTATACACATGTACAGAAAAGCGAAGGCGGGCAGCGAGCTGAAATGTACGTACTGGATGGACGGAGGTCAAAACACACCAGTCCGAAGCTTGCTTTGTAAGTTTGATGTAAACGACAACTGATAGGGAATCTTTGAAATATTGTTGTGGTATTTTGGTAGATTTTTTGTGTAAATTATCAACAAAATCAAAGATCGCTTGAAGAAAAATTGTCCCGTTTATCAGAGGTCCCCGCCCGATTATGCAGTGAAAATAATGTGCATTGGAAATGTTTCTGGGAAGCGTATGTCATTTAAGCGAGGTTCCCGATTATCAGATGCCCGATTATGCGATGAATACTGTATCAAAATTTTGTTACTACTGAACTTCAAAGTAAAGATATGCAGAATAATCTGGGGACCCGAATTTTCACTTCATTGCATCAAAAATTTCGTTATGACCCTGTTTGTTATTTAATGGGAGTGAAGTGTGATAGATATACTGAAGAATTGGGCTGTGCAGAAGTTGTAGCCACCTGGTGTGCCCCAGTAGAATTTCTTTTATATTTTTATACTAATTCATTTATTTTTTAATTGTTTCTTCAAGTTACAAGCTTCAAGCGGTTCTTAGTGTTTGGTAATGCAAGTTATCATACATTTATTGTTGTGTGGAAAGCAAAATCAAAACGTTGATGCAGAAACCCAATACAGAATTTGTACTTGATGATGAAAAGCACAACCATTGATGGGTATGTGTGAGGTACTTTTTTTTCCCTTCTTGAGATTATGATTCTTACACTGTTTTTCAATCAGTTCACTCTTGTCATGGAAATCCGAAGCATATCAAATTCAGAGCAAGGAGATAAGAGGTTGCTGAGAACACATGTCAAGGTTTATCAAAAATGTAAGCAATAAGGACTGACCTTTGTGTTATTGACAAACCTAATACTGTTAGGCAAGATATTTTCATGGCATAAAATTTTTGTGAATTGGAGTCGATGGTCTTTTTCGCGGCATGAAATTTTCGCCAGCTGTCACTGGTAGGTATACAATGCATATAGTGTAGATAAGAACTTTTGCACGCATTTTAATATCTCAAACCTTGGGTTTCACGAAATTCGCAAAATAAAAAATGCGCTCGAATAGTCTTCTTTGTTTTACAGTAATCTAAAAGCAAACAGACATGTCCATGCTAAGGCCAGGTTTGTTATATCAGTGGTTAATGCTACTCAGGGATTTTCTATCGAAATAAGAAAGGGGGGGGGGGGTGTGTTTGTATTTTAAAGCAAAACAAAACTGCTTGAGCTTGCTGTAGCATCCACTCTAATTGGAAAGTTTGTTTCGTTTGTTTGTTTTTTTTACCCAATTCCGTGGATTCAAATTCTTTGACACACCACTTCTAGAGGTTATATGCTAGTGATGCACTTTTTCTTCACCATTACACGTTGATGAAATTTGCCGTGCTTTCAGTAGTTCGCCATGATAAATTCATTCGGCATGAAGAATGAACAAGAGCGTTCTAGAATTTATACCCGTGGGACAGTGGACTGAAAGGCTGATGCCATGACAACAATAAGTAAAGCTTGGAAAAAAAGGAATAAATTAATGCAGATGAACTTTCCAAACAATAAGCTAATGGATCATGTGCAGTGGAGCATTGACGAACAGTGAATGGTGGTAGCAGCCACTGCACGCCCCGCCCCACCCCCTCTTCATGTTATATGTCTTTACTGCAGGCTGCAAGCCTTGAAGTATATTCAGGGCCCATTACAATGGTGCTATGGATATCAGGGTTGATGTGTGTTTCCCTGTATAGCATTACCCTGTACTATGATTTGAGGTCAGCTAATGTGTGTGAGCTGTGATATGCATTGCAAATTCTGCAGGGGGTATGTGATGCTGTGTCTCGAATGGTGATTCAAAATTTTGTTATTGCCAGAGACTAATGGGGGTGATCCATTATCCGTCCTCGTTAGCAAAAAACAAACTTCTGGGTCATGTTTCTTTGAATGGATGTGTGTGTTTCTGTTTGTTTGTTTGTATATGTGTGTGTGTGTGTGTGTGTGTGTATGTAGAATTACTGCATTTTGTTGTAAACTTTCTCTTATGTTAATGATACTCCTTCCTGCTTTATACTTGTAAACCCAGTGTGTCTGTAACACAATCTGGGCCACACAGGCAACCATTTGGGTGTCAAGAATGTCCCATGATGGCCTGCATTGAGAATGTTGTTTGATCTGCGATGGGATGTTGTAAGATGATGCAGGAGAAATATTCCTGATTTTGCAGCAGGAAACATGCTTTCATGAACTTGATACTCTGGTAATCCGGTAGCAGGGTTCAGTTACTGATTTTGCTTTATAATGTGAAGCCCCACTAAGCTGCAGGGAACTCGGGGCAGGATTTCTTTAATTCTGTTTTAAGCATGAAGTAGGTATAACAAGAAAGCAATGCAAATTGTTGTATTTAGATGAAAATCTTCATATGTCACCTACTTAATGTGGTATTCATCTAATCACACTGCAGTTTTTTGTTGTTGTTGTTTTTTTTCTTTCTCGGATTTGCTTCGTATGAATTGACAGTGACGGTTTAACACATTTTATGATTCTTTCCACCCCCCCCCCATTAGTTGTGGCAGAGCCAGCCTTACACTATATGTTGCATACCCCTGCCCCTCCCCCCCCCCCAAAAAAAAAAAGAGTGGGTCTACCTGCTAAGTACTGATAAAAAAGGTTGTGTCTGGTGATATCATGTTTGATGTAATACCATATTCTTACCTGATCTTGGGGAGTAGGGATTAAACATACAAAGAAAAAAAACAACAACAATCCACTGTTCATAATGCCCTTGCTTCTATAGCTACTTGGCTGCCTTTATCAGCTTTCTGTACAATGTTTGAAACATGTTTCGATACCCACTATCAGGGCACATTTGCAAAAGCCTTTTGGATTGTGTTTTTCGAGTTGTTGCGTTTATCAACTGTGTCATGAGTTGACTGGGGGCCTTATTACTGTGCAGCTCCAGTTCGTAATTTGACCTGAAGAGCGGAGATGTGTAGTTGACAGTGGTTGGCGTGGGCAGGGCTGAGCTATAATTGCTTTCAAAACGACTTTGCGTTTATCAACTCTGGAGAAACACATTTCTGGCTCAAATACATTTGCGATCACACTTTCTAGAGCATTTCAGAAATGTGTTGCTAACCCCATAATCGAACAGCTTTACATTTACCATTTACCATTTTCCTTGATAAAAACAGAGTGTATTTGGGTCTGTACATGTAAACTAGGAGCATCACCAAGCTTGATGCACGAGTCTGTCAGTCTGTGGGCAAATGTGGAGCATAAACCAGGAAGAGCAAATTAATTTGTGTGTCCAACAAAATATGCCAAGACTATGAGCTTATTTGTGACATTCTAGGAATCACTCGATTCTAGAAGTCCTGAACAATTACAGGTGAATAGATCAGTGGTAATAGTAGTGAAATTCATGTTTGGGCAACAAAATTGAGCAGCAAAAGATATTTAGGTATGGTAAGAGTACAACAACTACAAGTTCAATATCTTATGTTCACTTGGGAGACATTGCTCAAAATTGAGCTCAAAGCTGTGAGTAACAATAGCAGACAGATCTTATCTGAGCAAAACTAGTAGACTTCCTTTCAGAGCCAGGCATATAACAGCCAGTTAAAACTGGTGATTTAGTTGTGTTTTTAGCTTGGCAGTCACAATTTTTACTGGTCTTTGACTAGTACAGTAATACTGACTTGGAGACTTTAATAGACATCACCTTTTGTGTGTGTGTGTGTGGGGGGGGGGGGGGCAGAGAGAAGGAAAATATATATATTTTAAGTTTTGTATAGTTTATAACTCAGAAAAACTGAAATACATTGGGCTATATTGTTGATGATTAAAAAAAAATAAAGTATGGTCTGCAGTCATTTAAGAAAACATGTAGGCCTATTTATGTTACTGAATTTATCAACATTCCTTGTTCTTTCTTTGTGCAGTGCGGTGGGAATGCCAGAAATCAGAACAGTCAGAGTGGTCAACCCGCATCCCGAAAACACATTGCGGATGCTGTCCATCTCGGGAACCACACCGCATTTTCATTGTTCTTTTTTTCAAGAAAAGGTAAGAGTTTGTCGTATAATTTTAATGTTTTTTAATAGGTTTTTTTTTCCCTTTCATTTAATTCATTCAGTTGTTGTTTTTATAGTCATCAGTCTACAAGCAAAGTGAAATAGTGGATTAAGCAAATGTGAGGCCAGTCGGGTCTGACTGAAAGGGCTGCAGTCGCTGGTTCGGTGTGGAATGGTCAGAGATGCAGTGTGTATCTCTCTTTTTTAGTACTCTGTGTGTGTGTGTGTGTGTGTGTGTGTGTGTGTCTGTGTGTCTGTGTCTGTGTGTGTGTGTGAGTGTGTTTCTGTATATTCTAATTTCTTTACTTGGCATTCCTCAACAACCATCTCTATATAAGAGCCGTTTGTGAAGATAAGATGTTGTGATGTTATGATCTGACATGCATTGAAACACCCCCCTCCCCCCTTCCCGAAGCAATGTAGTAAATTGATGCTTCACAAAAAAAGGAGTCATAAACAACAACAACAACAACAACAACATCAACAATTACACTGGGGCTTTCTCCTTTCACGTACTAGTAGTTTGTAATGTCTTGTGTCGCGAACTTGTCAATATCACACTGGGGTTTCCACACACACCACAAATAAGTGACCCCAAGTCAGCCTTGGATAGCACTGTGGCTACACTTCCTGTCACACAGAAATACTGGAGGCTGTGACAAAGGCAACCTTGAACATTAAATATTTGGACTGGAGTGCAATTTTAGGTCTGCGAGGTATAACATGATTGAGTTCCAGACTCGAAATAATCTTTCAACAACATTCCACAGTCACAGTTTAATAGGATGTTTAAAAAATAATTGAATATATTTCTCCTCGCTAGATACTAGTTTCAGTTTATTTCACATTTTTAATCCAACACCTGTGATTAACTATTCCATCATTGTTAATGTGTTTCATTCCTGTATAAATCAACTCTTTCTAGTCATTTTATGTCATCACTGTAAGCCCTTGATGCTGTTAAGGTATACTATTCTCTTACAGTTTGCTTCACTTTTCCATTCATTTTTTTTCTCTCTTTTTTTTTTGAACGTGCTTACCATCTTGTTTTAATGACCTAATTCATCCCTATTTTATGTGAAACATGCTTCATTTAATTTTTAATAGTAAGTATTGTAAACAAAGAGAGAAATAAAGGAGAGTTCTATGCTCTTAGTCATGCATACATACATACATACATACAACCTCATTGACCCCGTTTACAGTGCGAGGCCGGGCTCGGCCGCGGCTTGGCTGCGGCCGAAACCGGCCTCAATTGCGCGGCCGAGCCTCGCAATTTTGTCCGTTTACACTGCTGGGCTCGGCCGCGCTTTCGATTCAAACCTTTCATTATTTGGTCGTAGTGGCGCTCTGCTTGTAAACTAACGCAATTTGGTATTGTCTGGTTTTCAGACCCTTTGCCAACTGAATTCCGTGGCGACGGAGTCGCCGTTCGAGCAAAGGCCTTTGCCGAAGGAAAAAATCCTTTGCAGGACAAAACCTACTTAAACTATACTAGTTTTCGATGTTGAGGGGGTTAATATCCTGTACAGCGAAAGATACAGGCAGAGGGTTTGGAAGCCAGACTAAAACTGGCCGCGCAATTGGCCACGCATTTGGCCCAGTTTGCGTTTACACCAAGAAAAGGCCGACCGAGACCACCTCCAGAGCGAGGTCAAATGCGAGGCCAATTTTGGCCTCGCATTTGGCCTTTTGCGCGTTTACACTGAAGCGGGGCTGGACTCGGCCGCGGCCGAGCCGCGGCCGAGCCTCGCACTGTAAACGGGGTCTTAAAGATAATAAAAAGTTTTGGTACCTCAAAAGCTTCCCTGAATTTCCTTGTCTTGGTTTGTGTTTCAGGTTAAAGTACGTTGTCTGTGAGAATTACTCGCCCAAAAGTGCTCTCATGTCTTAGTAATCATGCAATAATGGTTTCGTACCAGAGCCGACGCTGTCCAGCGTCGATAAATATTGTACGAAACCACTGACTGCGACCAGCAGCGTGCAGCCCATTGTGCGCATAGCTAACTGCGACCAGCAGCCCCATACGCATAGCGTAATGGGGCTTCGCATTGTAGCATTCAGGATCATGACAGAATTAGTATCGTGGGTAAATGTCAACTTAAAATCCAAAAATTTCTTCGATTTGAAGACTTACCAATTAAGTTGAAGTATTGAAAACGGGCTTCGAACAACATTTGGTTCTGCCAATAGTCCCTTTCTGTTCGAATTGATGACTGAATGTGACTCGGTCGAGAGGACCTTGGGAGAGCTACATACACTGGATACCATGGCCAGCGCATGCGCACACAAACATCTTATCCGTTCATGGATTTTAAATTTGTGTGCATGTGATGTGTTCGCATGCACTGGCTGTAGTATTCAGTGTACTGTATGTAGCTCTCCTAAGGTCCTGTCGACCGAGTCACATTCAGTCATCAATTCGAACAGAAAGGGACTATAGGCAGAACCAAACGTTGCCCGAAGCCTGTTTTCAATACTTCAAGTTAATTGGTAAGTCTTCAAATTGAAGAATTTATGGGATTTTAAGTTGATATTTACCCTGCGATACTAAATCTGTCATGATCCTGAATGCTACAATGCAAAGCCCGATTACGCTATGCGTATGGGACTGCTGGTCGCTATGCGTATGGGGCTGCTGATCGCAGTTAATTGCATGATTACTAAGACATGAGAGCACTTTGGGGCGAGTAAGTCTCACAGTGTTAGTTATATGAAAGGTACTTTAACCTGAAACACAAACTAAGACAAGGAAATTCAAGGACACTTTTGAGGTACCAAAACTTTTTATTATCTTTAAACAACATGCCTCTCCCCTGCCACGCCTCCTCTTAAGAGTATTCACTTGCTTGAAGGTCGGGCCAAAAGGGACCCATCACTGCGGCCAGACTTTGCCTTGAACTCTGTCCAGCTGCAGGTCGTGGTGAGATAAGCATAGGTGATCAGGGCCCCATTTCATAAAAACTTGATATGATAGCAACTCTTGCGTCTTGGGGGGGGGGGGGAATGGCAGTTGTCATGGTAACGACAAGAATCCAGCGTCCTGATTGGCTGTTGCTATTGGAAGTTGTCATTCCAGCAAGAGTTGCTATCCTAACATCTTTTATGAAATGGTGCCCTGGACCTGTTCAATGTTGACCGTTGAACCATAGTGATGAGAGCTTTCCATGACTGTCAGTGGTTTGCACACCTGTTGGCATATCTTGGTCATCTGGGTGAGGTCTCATTTGGCCATCTATTGCCTCTGTCAGGGCTCTAATATTCTACCAGTAAAGTGATTTCATGACTAAACCAGTGACCATGCAGCTTGCGACAGATAATGAAATCAGTGGTCAGTCCGAGGAGGAAAAGTTCCCTCTGGTGTGGTATCCTGAAGTGACCACTGCTACTCAAGAATTGGCCAGTAGAGGTTTTTTATTTACCTTTTTTTTTTTTAATAAACTGATTGGACATTCCTATCATTGCCATGTATACCAAATATGTGACATTAGCCGCTTTTGCACTGTAGTCTGTGAAACTTCAAATACAGTATTTTGTTTGATACTGACTACAGATATGTCCAAATTGGCCCAGTCTTTTTGGATATTATTAAAGACTTGCAGAAACTATTTTTGTTTCTATATACTCAAGACACTTCCACTTGTATATTGTTTTATCACTTTCTTAGAGAGTCAATACTTATGAGTGAATAAATCTATTTTTCCTTCACAAACTGTTCAAAAAAATAATCTTGTTTCACCATTCTCCTGTGAGCTTCATAATTTATTCTCACCCCCCACCTTTCATGCCAAAGTCTTTGATCAGGGTAACTTCATTCCAAAGTGCAGAAGCAGACCTTGATTTTGCATAGAATTTTACGAGGCAATTTCCTTATGAAGACAATTCGAGATAGGGGAGGGAAATTGAGAAAAAGAGAGGGAGAAAGGGGGAAATATAAGGTCAAAGTAATATAACTGTGGTTGATATTTTCCTCTTTTTTTTTAAAGTTGTGAGTGGCTTCAATTTTGAGCAAAAAAGAGAGTCCTGTTCCTTTAAGTATATTGGTGCTCACTACCTTTTGAGATATTTTTAGTGATATATTAGTGAGTGTGATATTCTGTGAATGTGGACTTATTAGACAATTTTCATGTGGTTTATTTGTGATCAATAATTGCAGCGACAGAGTAAGAATATGAGAATAACTTTTTTTTTTTTCTTTCCAGGAAGTAAAGTTTGCAATATTCCACCATTGTGATGGCATAGATTGCATATTTTGAGTTTACAAGAGGCAATATTCGGGCATATTTTTGATTTTGTAAATGTCAGGCGACTTGAAAAATTCATGATAAATCAAACCGCAGCAAAATGTAACTGATGTCATACCAAGTTACCTGGATCAATAGTTATCAGCCTGTATAGTCCAAAGTATTGATGTTTGTTGAGATGACTGTACCCTACAAGGCTTAATGTGTGAATCAATAATGTATCGCCTCAAGAGGCGCAGACAAAATTTGTCACACCATGGGGGGGGGGGAGGTATTTGGTTTGATGAGTAAAACATACTTTATCATCATATGATCAGGCTTGTTATACATATACTCCAACTCTCACATGAATAAGAACAACTACACTTAATAATGCGGAGTTAGAATGCATCACATCCAGTTATTGCAAGGAACAAATTTATGCATAATATATTTGATGTGTCTGCAAAGGGAATTTGCACAGGAATGTCCAAATTATAGGTTTGAATGTACTCACCATCAGACCAGAAATTGGCCCAAGGAATGAAGTCAAATGTGCAAAATAGAAGGGCACTCTCTGCAAGGGAGGGGGGGGGGGGGTTGGATGGGGTGGAGATAATGCTATATTGTCATAGTAACGGGTTCCCAACAGAGGATTGTAGGAATTACAGCTCATATGGGTACTTTCAGTGACCACTACCACTCTCCCTGATTAAAGCGCAGACTCAAAGGCTTGTGCCTTTGGTCCATTTTTTGCCCCATGAAGTTCAAAGACCTTGCCACACACAGTCATGGATGTGACACAGTGTACACATGTGAATCGGGCATTTTACCATGTGACCACAGAAGATGGTGTTATAGTCATTCAGAAGAGACCAAAGATAATGGGAATTTCAGCGATGATTTTCATGTTCTGTTGCTTCACAAGGTAAGGTATAGATGGCAGAATTGCGGCATGTTGTGTTTAACCCGAAACTGTCATTTACACTACAGAGAACCAAATATAGAACTTTATTAAAACATGTCAGGATACATTTAGAATTTTCATCATTAAAAAAAATAAATATCGTGGACTCTGTTGCCACAGTGCGAGGAAACTGATTGGCTACTTGATATCCATGCATAGAAGGGATTTTCCCTCACATAGTGAAGTTTTTGAAACATGATTTGTCTGAAATCAGTTGGACAAGACGATGAATTATTAGGGAGATCAAATGTGTGCAATAGGAGAGTAAAGGCAGTTTGAATATTTGGCAAGATTTGCAAATGGTTTCCATGGAAACATGAAATAGTGGATGACATTTACCCTATTGGTGTTTCTGTTAGAATCCTCATGAGGTATGTACACAAGGAGGCAAGACTACAATTTCCTCAGTTTTGTAGCCCTGGGTCCATTTATAGTGTCATGGTAGCAAGACCTGCCACCTCTGAAATAGTTGTAAACATTCTTGATATTTGCTTACTGTATAAGATTATTTTTGCGAATTTCGCGAATCACAGTTGGATAGCGAATTTAACAACATGCGAAAATGTCTACATGCGCTTTGTTAATAGAGCACCAACGTAAAGGTCGGCGTCGATTCGCAAAAACAACGTCTCACGAAAATGTCTATGACCTCATCATTCGCGAAAATATCTGTACGCGAAAATAACAGCGTATACAGTATGTCTACATTTGTTTTATCTAATGTCTTTACATGTAAGATCAATTCATATGCTACAGAATATGAATATTGATTTTACAGTGGTGGCCTTGTTCTTGTATGATGATCATGGCTGTGCTGGGATTGCGTGTGTGTGTCTATGTGTCACGGAAGAGAGAGAGAGAGATAATGGTTTATTCATGACCCCTTTATGTGCCAGGCACTTTGGGCAGTGTGTACAACACCATGGTAATCAGCACTCCAAGCACAGGAAGGGTTAAAACCATTTTTGTCTAAATACGCCGAACAACCCCACTATGTGATGTCAGCACGGCATCAAGCTGTTTTACGGCAACAATACACAGAATTTCTGTGTCTTGACCATATGAGTCGGTATGACTGCTGAAGTCTACGATTATTGTTCAAAGGAGCTGAGGAGCTTTTTGGACAAATAGCCCGATGATTCAAACACTGAGGCTGAGTCATGCCTGCTTTGTACCAGTCCTAGTGTGATGATTACTACATGATGCCACCACCACAGACTTTGAACTTCTCAGGCTGACTGATCAGGCGTACTGTATTGTCATATGGCTATGGCTTGTGTGCCTTCATTCTTTCTGTCCGTTACAGTTTTTGTCTGTTCTTTCCTCCCTTTGTCCTCCTTTGTCTGTTCTTTCCTCCCTTATCCTTCTTTGTCTGCAGAGTCGTATTTTTCACTCTACAGTACGCGCAATAAGAAACGCCTCCGTCAATTTCGTTTTCCAACGAAAGTTCGTTATCGATCGAATAGCAACGAAATCTGGACGAAATTTGGAGAAATTTCGTTATCGATTTATTAGCAACGATTCTGACGCTTTGTGGACGCTTTGTGGACGCATTTCACGCACGACCGCCCGCTCAATTCCGTTCGGCAAATGCGTTGCTCGTTCGGAAAATGCGTGTTCGGAGCTCGGCAGTTTCGTCCAAATTTCGTTAGAAGCGTCCGTGATCCAAGGCGCACATGGAATACAGTACACACGTGTGTGTGTAGTGGCCACATCCACAGCCGCTAGCCGGCAAGAATCACTGCAAGATTAGACTCAACAAGTAGCACAGCGGTCGGGAATGAGAACAGTAGACAGGCGTGGAATTCACCTGATACACATAATAATATTAAAAATTGTAACATGTATACATATATCGATGCCGTTTTCATTGAAGCGATTTGTAAAAGTTTTAGTTTCCTTACCCTAGCTGTAAGTACGGCACCGTTAGCAGATTATTCACTGCATTTAGTGAAAGTCACCTGATCACATGGTGGTATGCGGGCTGCATGTAACCAGGGAATGTGCACGTATGGGAAAGGCGAGTGCGCCGTATGTGCGTCGCCATTGCTATGGCATGGCTCGCTCGGCTGAACGAAACAGAGATGTTATAGTATTACGATGTAGTAGTTCACGTGTTTTGTTTTGTTTTTTACAAGCAGAAAATAAACAACTGTTGATCATGAAATAGACTAAATTACCAATCAGAGATCATTCGGGTTCATAGTAATTAAGAGAAATCACGCAATTTTGGCGAGGGTGAACCCACAGGAACCCACAGGAACCTTATCGTAGAATGCCGACCAAAAAGAAAATGGTTTCACTAAAATTGCGTGTACGTAAAATCCATTTGAGTATAGAAAGAGAGGAAAAAAGAAATTAGAAGGATTTGTTCGCCGTTATTTGGTCATTAAATATATTTCTTTCTTCAGCAATTGCGCGTTACATTGCCTGTTTTTTTATTGAATCAGGGCCCTGTTGCATAAAACCCTTACCGCTGGACTTACCGCTCCTTTCTAGCGGTAAGTCTTCAAATCAGCGGTAAATTTTATAATCCTTGATGCTGATTGGCTGTGATGCCTAATTTTGACGGTAGTTACCATTGAAATTCAATGGTAAGTTTTATGCAACGGGCCCCAGAAAAGCAAAAAAAAAAAAAAAAAAAAAAATATTCAAAACAAGACAATACGTTTAATTCTTAGTTTGATATCGTTTATTTCTTTATTGGACAGAGAGATAATTCAGACGGTACGTGGAATTTTCAAAGCGACTAATTCAGACTGATTCTTAGTTTGACTTGGCTCTTTCTTTCTTTCTTTCTTTCTTTCTTTTTTCTTTTTTGGGGGGGTGGGGGGTTGAGGGTCATGTTCATTGTACCCATGCACCCATAAGGTTCGTTAGTACGAAAATGAAACATTCAGATACACGCGACTTCCCTACACGAAAAATAGATGTTCGTAAATGTGATAGTCAAATTATGATTCATAATCCGAAAATGCACGAATGTTTGTGATTGGATAGGTGCGTTATTGTCGGATTAGCAAACCTTCGGAGTACTGTAGTATCGAGCCTGTTGTATTCACGGATAAACGAACTTTTGGAATAATGAATTTTATATTCAGAGCAAGACAATAAGTTTAATTCTTAACAGAGTAACAAACTAGTCATTATTTTATTCGGGCATTGAGAATACACGTAGTTCAGGAAAATCTTTAAGGCAAGAATTACGATGGATTCTTAGTTTGAAATCATTTTATTGATTTCCGTGGTGTTCATTATTCCGAAAAAGAGAACGGGTGCGCTATTCCGATGGTTACGGCGTTATTTCGAATCCGAAACACGCATATTCCTTGTGCCTATCCATGTTTGTTGATTCGAAAATGTAATCATGCTGCTGGTAATTGCTATAGGGCCATACATTGTTTTATTTCTGTCTATTGTTATATTATTATTATTCTTATTATTATTATTATTATTATTATTATCGTCTTTAACATTATTAACCAATATTTTGATTAACGAGCATTTTGTTGGCTGTTTTTGTTTTTGTTTTTGTTTTTGTTTTTGTTTTTTTTGGGGGGGGGGGCATTGCCCGATTAGCAAACCTTCGGAGTGTCAATCCTTTTGTTTTCGGATGAACGAACTTCCTTTCCTCAGAAGAAGAAATCAGAGTAACAAACTAGTCATTATTTTATTCGGGCATTGGGAATAGTTCAGGAAAGAAACAGAAGGGAGGAATCCGAAACACGCATATTCCGTGTGCTTATTTATACGTCATGTTCATTGATATGCTGCGGCTAAGGGCCTATTGGAGGTCGTTATACCTCTCGTTTGGTGTACGATTTCTTTCGTTTCATATCACTGTATTTGTTCCCTTCATATTCTTAATCTAAAGGTAATTCTTTCAATTGCCTCGCACTGTGTACATGCATTTTCGTAACGGCGATTTCCCGCTTTGCTGCAGTATTTCGAAGGGTGTTTGATGCCAGCCGCTTCGGTGTGCTCTGTGGTAATGTTTATGTAGTTGTCGGGGAGGTTGTTGATACTTTGTCTGTTGACATTTATTTTCGTACAGGCAGGGGCGGATCCAGGAATTCTGTACAGGAGGGGGGAGGGGCACAACTATATTTCTGGTGCCACTTCCGGGTTTCACTTCTATTTTTTTTTTTTCACGATAAATAAAGGGGGCGCGCGCCTCATGCGCCCCCTCTGGATCTGCCACTGCTACGTGTTTATCTCGAGTGATGGTGATCGTGTTTCTAAATGTTTATAAAAAAAGGACATTATCTGAGTGATGCCTGATGATAGTACAGGTGATGATAATCAACGATGCTGATGTAAAAGACGGCTTGCTGTGGATGCTGAGCGTTTATACGTGTCCTTCGTTTATTTAAATAAGTTTTCCCTCTTTTACTCTTCTTTCCCCTCCCAAGAATGATAAAAAAAGAAAATACTGTACCTACACCTCACAACAAAAGGAACCACGTGTGAACAACCATCGTTAAAGGGGAAGGATAGTAACTGATCAGTGGGAATCAGTGGAAATGCTGGGAGATGATTGTTCCAATCCTTATGGGATTCATTCAAGAGTTCATTGTATATCTATTGTTGTGTGAAAATGATTTGCTTCAGAATGGTCTCATATTCAAATAATGTGCAGTTTAATGCTTCCAGGTTAGCGTCCCTGGTCAGTGACGGAGCATTAATCTGCACATTACTTGAATATGAGACCGTTCTGAAGCAAATCATTTTCACACAACAATAGATATACAATGAACTCTTGAATGAATCCCATAAGGATTGGAACAATCATCTTTTACAAGCTCATCTTCAAGCTCTCTAAACACTAGTACGTATTACAGACAGAGCTGTGTATTGGCATGTATGGTTTGTGAGTTACCAATATAGGCCCTGTAATGGTAATGGTTCTTTGAAAACTCATTTGCAGCCAGGTTGCTGAATTACAAAATTTTGTACATTTCCATTGTGTGATCATACAGCAATCATACTTTATTAAAAATATGAAACTATACCATCGTTATATTAAAAGAAAAAATAGAATGACACATAATGAACAAAGTTTTCAAATGACCTAATCTCACTTGTACATTTAAGCATTGAAACAACTAAAATATGCCGGCAAGTTAAGCATATTTCACATTCATATACATACATACATACATACATACATACATACATACACCCACACAAACTTACATATCGTCAGCTGAGAACCAGAAGGGCGCTATTGCATTTTAAGCTTTGTGCGTGAATAAAAATAAAATGATAAATTCTCAAGAAATAACGACACTGTATTTGCAATGCCATTTGTCATCATTTTTCATTAGAGACGAGAGGTTCTTGTGCCGAAGCTGAAATATTTGCAGACCCTCCCTGAGTAAAATGTGACAGCTCATGTCATCAAAATAAAGAAATGAGAACATATTTTGACCTGTGAAATCAAAGAAAGTGTTGGTGACTAGTGCAATAATAGGTTCTTGGTCACCTTCATTGTTACATGTTTGCTCAAGTGTTTCTTTTGATTGTTAGTCATAGTATTGGTATGTTGTAGAGGACATCAAATGAAAAGATGTCAAGGTAGTTGGCATACACACGATTTGTTTGTGCTGTGACTGGTGGATGTGTCAGAACAAGCAATAGATGCAGTGACCTCTCAAAACAACGTAGAACTCTAATGTTTACTCATCAAACTGTGTGTGTGTGTGTGTGTGTGTCTAGGGCTTTGTGTCTATTTTTTTTTCTCTATTTTTTTTTCTCTATCCCAGGGCCACCTAATGTTGGTTCACTGTTGTATCGAGGATTTTTTTTTTTTTTTTTTTTTTTTTTTGCAATGCCATCCAATTTCCGCTGATGCCACTGAACACATATTCAAACACAAAGTTTCCTATTCTGCTGAATTCCGGCAGAAAGCGGAAACTATTTGGACAAGTCCTGGCCTCTTTGGCCAAAACAAAGCTCAAAACAAGGACATGCATTCATTTTCTCCCCTGTACTGCTGACTTTGAGTATACAAATGTATGTTCTGTTTTTGCATGATAGCAAGTTCTCATTCCTCCATGCCGTCATCAAGCAAAGTCATATCTATGTATGCCAAAATGCAGGTATCATGTCCATTAAGATCTGAGGGAATGTAAACGTACCTATGACAAGTATTGTTTAAGGGCAGTTCAAATTTTACGCTCACTTGACAGGAGAAGCTTAAGAGTTTCACAAATTCAGAAATATGAGTAGCATACATGTACTTGACTATACTAGTGGGAAAAGGAGAACCTTTTAAATTGTATACTAGTAGTTTATGTATACAGTACGTGAGAAATTTCTCAAAATTTGTAGAGACTAATTAAATATTTGTTTGCATTTGAAGTCATCAAAGTTTATAAAAAAAGAAAAAGAATTGAAACCTGTATAAGTTTTCGTAATTCTTTTAAATTCATGTTCATGAGATTGGTATTCACATTTGAGCATTTTCACTGTTTTATTTATTTCTTTTATGTGTGTGTGTGTTTTCAGGTTTTACCGCCAAACGGGAACACTACGTTTGATGTAGTCTTTTTAGCAAGAATGCCAGGAAATGTAGAAAATACAATTTTTATTCGCACAAGTGCCGGGACCACGCCATACCAGGTAAGCAACTGAGTGCTTATAAATGTATATTTTACTAGATACTTTAGGAGCCCTTTGAGAAGAGCAAAGAACTAAACATGTTTAGAAACATGCTATTCAAACAATTTTTTATGTGAAGTCTAAAAGCATCTTGTTCCTCCCAATTATGTTTTTTTTTTTTCTTTTTAAATTGTGTCCGGCCAGTCATGATCAAATTGTACACAACTGTTGTGCATTTACAGTCTTACTTCTAAAACATTTAGTATGAGATATAGCTAAGCTTGTCCATGTATTCTCACTTCTGACATGGTGCGAGCATACAGTACTTTGGCATGTTGCTGAGTCGAGAGTTGTTTGATTCATTGATGGGCTTGCAATTCATGACACAGCTGCAGTATACATTTTTTATTTCTTTATTTCTTTATTTCTTTATTTCTTTATTTCTTTATTTATTTATTTGTTTTTATTTATTTATTTATTTATTTATTTATTTATTTATTTATTTATTTATTTATTTATTTATTTATTTATTTATTTATTTATTTATTTATTTATTTATTTATTTATTTATTTATTTATTTATTTATTTATTTAATTTATTTATTTTTTATTATTTTATTTTCGCTTATAACTGCAGTTAGTGACCAGGTTCAATTTTGACTCTGTAGCTCAGTAAACATGTTGAGATACGCATGTCAGAGACATGCTTACAGACGTGTTGTTTTCGTAGGTATGAAACCTTCCCACAATGATGTGGACTGAACGGGGCAAAATCATGGAATCTTTCTGCTGTGACCATGGTGACCTGTAGAGATCTTTGTGGTTGCGTGTTGAGGAACCCTTGGTGATACATTGACAAGATGTTGAACATTTTGATTATAACCCACTCTGGAGCTCTTTACTGGAGCAGTGGATGATATGACCAGCTGTCGGTCGTTTTTATCAATTTTCACTGTCTGGAGTGGCTGTTGTTATCTTTGTTTGCCTTTATTTTGTGTCATATCCTAGAAAACACCAAGTCTGGTCCTGCCAAAAATACTTTTTGTATGTAAAAAGAGAATACTACCAAGCATGATTTTCACATAATTTGTCTCCTTTGATTGAGTCAAAACCAGAGCCAGATCTCGCAGGCATGTCTTCGTTTATACCTGCAGCTGCATACACCATTTATGGGAGAGTTTTCTTTTGTCTCCTCCAACTGTCTGTGTTGACTTTCCCTTAATCATTAATTCAAGCAAAACAAAACAGAACAAAACCGTAAATAAACTATTGTTACTATAGTGATATGATTAGTTGTAAAGAATTGAGTTTATGCTATTTTGATTCGTACAAATATGTATACATATGAATATAGATCCATTTTCCTTTCACGTGAGATTCTCACTCAGTTTCAGTGGATCATTGTTGAGTTGATGCCAATGCACACGCAGATTGTGTTAGCCCTGTTTACTAACATTGCTAACACCTGTACTAGTACTACGACGGTCTAGACATCGGAGCTGTAATTTGCAAGGAAGAGGAGATGAAAGGTTGCGAACTGGCATTGGCGAGTTGCCAAACGGGTAGTTGTGTATCCTGTTGATTGTGAGTTTCGTGATGTCCGGGTGCAATGCTGACGGTCTTCAGTCTTCATACACATAATGTGGGAGCACCACGGGCATACTAGCATCTGTGGCCATTCTCATTCACTTTGGCCCAGGGAAACAATAAAACAGTCCATTAAATTCTGCATCAGCAGTGAAAGGACAAATATTGTCCTGTATGCTGTATGAATTATCACGGTCCATCAAGACATGAGTATGCAAGATTTTTGCCAAGAACTGCTGTCTTTTCATTTGCACTGATTTCAAGATGTTCTTGTTGTTGCCCAGAATTTTGAGATGTGCAGTGTTCAGAAAAGTCTAGTACACATCATGTTTCTTGCAGTGTTACATTATTGTCCAAGCATGTGAGATGTTTATGTCATCAAAGGGCTTTTTTGGCAGCAGCTCACAAGCTGAAGTGTAGCATCACAAATTTCAGCCTAATACACAGAAATTGTATGTGATTTTTTCTCTCTAAAGTTTTATGTGAACCCTAATCAGCCTTATTTTAGAAAGACTTGAGGTTTTTGAGTATGATATTATGGTGAATATTGGCTTATCATTAAAATCATTGTGGAATACGGAAATAGATGAAAATATCCATTAATTACTTGATTATTTAATTTGATTAATTATTTGATAGTGTCAGTTGAGGTGTCAGCAGCACAAACATCTTGTACCAAGTGAGTTGCTAGGCAGTGACTAAAGTCGACATTTGCAGTGGCAATAACTCCTGAATTGTAGTTGCAAACACAGCCACCCAGGCACAAATGCACATATATCTTAAAACAAAGCAGAACAAAAATCGAGCCTTACTTTTATTGGCAAGGGAACTAACATGTAAAACTAATGTACAGTTAAAAAAAAAGTGATAGCTCATCTTCATATTATGTTAAAGCTATAGTTTAGATGAATGATTGTACTGTATGTAAGTTGTATTTTTGTTTATTAGTGAGGAAAACATGAGAGAGTTGAGCAGTCTTTTTGACATAAAGGACGCCCAGAAACTGAGCATATGGAAAAGTGGCTTTGGTACGCTGAGATATTTGTGTAGCTCAGTGTGATGGACCTTTGAACCCTTGTATTCATTGGTGTGTGTTTGCCCGTCAAGTTTGTTTTTCTTAGAATAACCCAATAACAAGTGCATGAAGGCCCTTTTATGTACATGCTATGTGTATCTAGCTGTCCTTTCAGGAATTTGATATAAAGGATTATTGTAATTAAATTTTGATACCTGAGGAGAAGAGATAGATTAAATGATCAATGCACATTTCAGGACATTAGCATATGTTTCAGAGGAAAGTGGTGTGTATTGAAAAGTTTCTTTCTTGCTTTTAACTGTGATATCTATCAATCAAATAAAGAAGATAACATACTGCTTAGAAATTTCTTGCAAGACAGTTAAGAAATTGCTTGATTAGTACTACTCTTTGGTTAGTAGTTGTAAGTAATACAGAAAATACTCTGGAAAGGGATTGAGCAGTATGCATTTTTATGCCTCCGCAACGAAGTGGCCGGAGGCATTATGTTTTCGGGTCGTCCGTCCGTCCGTCCGTCCGTACGTCCGTCCGTCCCGTTTTGTTTTTGTCGATATCTCAAGAACCGTGTGGTGGTTTAACATCAAACTTGGTATGAGGGTATATCCTTGGGGGATAATACTTTGTGTGGATTTTAGGGTCACAGGGTCAAAGGTCAAAGGTCACAGGTTATTTTGTGAAAAAAATTTGAAATTTCATGTTTTTCTCCATATCTCGCAAATGGTTCAAGGTATCTTCATGGAACTTAGTATATATGCTTGTACCGATGGGCAGTGATTATCTAGGGAAGTTGGGGGTCATGGGTCAAAGGTCAGGGGGTCAAAGGTCAAGGTCAACTCCTCAAAATATCACTACTTTCCTTAAAATACAATATGCCTGAAGGTTTTTTTTTTTTTTAACTTGATGTATGGCATGTATTACCCAATATGTATTTTTGGGGAAGTTTCTTGCCAAAAGGTCAAAGGTCAAAAGGTAAAAGGTCAAGTGAAAGTGCTAAATTGCACTTTTTCCTCCATATCTCGAAAGTAACTCAAGGTATCATCATGAAACTTACATATTTAAACATGTTCTACCTAACAGTGATTTTCTGTGGAACTGTGAGGTCAAAGGTCAAAGACCAGGTTTAGATAATGCTATTTTCCCATTTGATACTGAAATTATACTTTTTCTCAATACCTTGAAAATTACTCAATGCATAAACTTATAAAAGGGTCAAAAGTCAAGTAAAAATCATCAGTTCCCCAAATACCTGCACTCTGACATTTGAATAATTCATCCAATTGAACCTACATGTAGTTCTAGGAAAGTGAACATTCAGCACATTTGTGGCAAACCTGTCATTTTAATATTTTGCCAATTGTGTGAAACTGTCATCACACATTGTCAAGACATTGTACTATAGACCTATTAGGAGAACCATGCATTATGGCGGAGGCATATCAGTCGCCGTAGCGATATATCTAGTTATCATGCTGAAGTGTGGAAGTACCATATGTTTCTATTGCTTCAATTTTTTTTTACCACCATGTTGGCATGATATAGAAAACATGGTAGCTTTCAAAAGCACACCACTTCCTTTTTAAAGCTTTGTCTCAGTTGACCTACTTGTAACAAAGGCAGGGATAATTGCATTCTTCAACCTTCTTACACCCTTCCTTATCAAGGATGCATTTTTGTCGTTGTTTTTCTACTACAGTAGTTCATGTATTCTCTCGTCTCGTTTCATCACAGGTTTTTGGCACAGGTGTTCCCAACCCATACAGGTTGCGCCCGTTCCTGGGCGCGCGGGTCCCCCTCAACAGCAGCTTTTCACCTTTAATTAAAATGCATAACCCTTTCAGCTCAGGTCTCATGGTGAGTAGTGGCCCTTTGGTGTCACTGTGACGAATATAGCAGAATATACCCGTTTGTCATATATACCATGTACTTCAAAATTTTTCACTGAACTTTCCAGTTAGGTCGTCTTCTTCAACAGCATACCATGTTCAAGATAGATTTGATGAATACAGTTAAATGAAACAAGCAGAATGGTGAACATAGTAAAGTGCCAGGGTGCAGGGGGGGGGGGGGTTGACCATGTTTATTTTGCTAGAAGTTAAGATTATATGAGATTAAGATTATATGATCTACATTGTGTACAGCAAGAATCTTTTCAAGACGTCACCACATTTTGAATAATTTCATGAAAATTGATACTTGTGTCGAGTAAGAGGTTCCACAAGTCAGTTGATAGTTTAGTTTCAAATATTTCAAATATTCCATTTCTCCAAGGGACCTGAGAAAGTTTCACACAGTATTTTGTTTCATGTAACTTCCTGTTAAGGGATTTTTTTTTTTTGGGGGGGGGGGGAGGGAGATGGATTCAACATGCAGTTTTGTATTGTGTGAGAAGTGTTTACCCCTGCAGAGGAGGATTCTAGCTGTCGATATATTTGTCATGAATAGACAGAAAACCCTGCTACATGTTTTCCTCAGCGAGCAATGTCTCACCTACACACATTGAGCTTTCTGGTCCTTTACTTCTCACAGGTGACAGAAATGTACAGCAGTGGAGGTGATCTCCATCTAGAGCTACCCTCAGGTTCACAAGAAGCCCCCCAAAATCAGTGGGTGAGTACAGTGTGGTTCAATCATCAATCACAATCGGAGGTGTCATGCTAGTGTCAATTTTTGAAGGTAGTATTAAGATGATCATTGCTGTCTTCTTTACATTGTGAATGGTATCATTATCATCAATTTCAGTACAATTACATATCATTATTTTTAGTATTGGTATAGTGGTGGTATGGAAAAGTGTTAATAGTAGTAGTAGCAGTAGCAGCAGCAGTAGTGATAGTAGTTGTAGCTGATAAAAAGAAGACACGACAAATACTTCGCTGGGCAACTGAATCTTTGATGGTATCACACATGTCTTGTTAGGCATATAGTGTTATGTGATGAGGCAGCCAGGGCCATCGTCATCCTGGTATCATTTTGTAATGGCAAGCAGCAAACATCGTGTGACAGATTAGTGATGTTTTGTATCTATATATTTGTTTCTTGTTGTATTGTGATAATGGTAGAAGGGATTTTTTGTTGTGCAATTGCTTTTATTATTTTCTGAGAGATGGAGATCATTTTGTATATAGCTTTTAATAAATGTGAAATAGCTTTGGTTGTCTCAGTTTGTGTGTCTGAATTACTGAATATCATGGGCTTTGATTATAAAAAAGACACTTAGAGATGAACTGATGGGCACTGATACTATTGTAGTTCCCATGAAAGAATTCTTACTTGCAGTTATCAGCCATGGTTTTCAATTGAAATGGGCCACTGATTCCTAGTTTGCAGGCACAAACCCTTGTTGGTCGTAAAGGAGTCTGCGCCAAGACTACTACATGCACCACTTTGGCACTGTCCCATAGGCCCTGTGTTGAAGCTTCTCCCAACAAGGACCACGTTGGGAGAGGCTGCAGTGTAGTGGTGCGTGTATTAGTCTTGGCGCATGCAGACTCCTATACGACCAACAAGGGTTTGTGCCTGCAAACTAACTGATTCCAGTCAAGTCATTCGTGTAAGCGTGATGCCATGGTCAGTATTTCAGCCATTTAGGAACTTTTGTGGCTCATTGGGTTCAGTCCATGGACTATTAATCATGAGGTCGGTGGTTCAATACCCCTGGTTGTGGTTGTGCCCCTAGGCTAGGCACTTTGTCCTCATTGCCTAGCCCTTTGGATGGAACTTCAATTAGAGCCTTGGTATGTCGGTTGTTTGCTTTCAAACATTTTTAGCTTGACTAGCGGCCACTTAAAAACAAAATCATAAAGCAAAATTGTGATATGTGTGGTGTATGATGTGAGCGTCATGAATCGTGTGATGCCATCGCAGTATGGGAACATAATGTGATTGGCAGCATCACAGGGCTTGTGTATTGTTATCATGTATCATGTATCATGTAGCAGGTTTGTGTGGGGGCATGCTGAGGGCATGGTGTCAGCCAAACCAAAGTTTGTGGGTGTAGGATGGATGTGCATTAACTACCAGGGCGTAAGAATTGTACCACCTGTTCATATGTCTCCATCTGTCTTTCTCTTGGGGGGGGGGGGGGGGGGGGGGGGGGCGTATTGGGTGACTGAGTGACATTTTTAATTTTGTTTTGTACTGAGTGCCACATACGTGTGTATATATATATATATATATATATATATATATATATATATATATATATATATATATACACATATATATATATATATAAGTAACAAAGCTGCAACAAAGTTCATGCTGTATTCACCAAAGGTTTATTTCTTCACACAAATTTTCGAGCGTTCTCTCAGTATCAACACTTGAGAAAGGGCGGCGAGACGCTCGAAAATTTGTGTGAAGAAATAAACCGTTGGTGAATACAGCATGAACTTTGTTGCAGCTTTGTTACTTATCTTTTTATCTTGCCAACACGTGGACTACCTTATCAACATATATATATATATATATATATATATATATATATATATATATATATATATATATATACATATATATATATATATATACATGTATATATACATATATATATATATATATACATATATATATACATATATATATATGGGCAGTGACGCGAGAAAAGGGCCCTTAGGGGATTATTATAACGAAAATGAGTTTTCACCTCCATATTGTAGAAGAAACTCTTGACGTATTTGGATATGCAAACCTTTGTCTGAAATTCCACTCCTAACTGCTCCAATTACGATATTCAAATCAGCATGTTTTGTCCAAATCCTGTCACTTTTTGATGCGTCTATGCATTTCCGCGTAGTTAGCTAGTTGATCTTTTTTGCGCGTATTACTTTGTTAAACTTCCGCGCCGTTTTCTGGCGTTTGCGCGCAGCGGCGCTAAGGGCCCTTTTCACGCGTCACGGCCCATATATATATAGTATGAAGTTGTATTATGTCTGTTTTTTCATAACATATGAGCAAGTGAATGAATACCATTTTATCTGTTTCTTATAAATGAAAGCAGAATGAGCTGGAGCTGTATTAAAGCTCTTGCAGAAGGACGTTGTCACTATGACAACCAAGTGTAGTACTTAATTAAGAGATATCTATGGCTATTATATGGCTTCTCTGCACAGAATTAGTAAAGGTCATTAATCTTTCTTTTTGTGTGTGATTTAGGTTTTTGTCTGGCTTCATTTACAGTATGTGCCTGTCTAGTCAGTAATCATCATTGGTATTTAAATAAGTCATATGGATTCAATCTCAAAATCACATTTTATTTTTTTCAATGCAGGGGTTGAATTAAAGCATTGTTCATCTGAATGGTAGGACTGATGCCATCCTCATATGCTCAACATTATTTTGTGATGGCTTGAAAACTTGTAATTGTGGACGGTTATCTTGAAATACATACTTGTGATAGTAATGAGACAGTACAATACTGCATGTTTTTCAAAACTTGAAATCCTCATTTTACAGGAGTAGGAAGGAATGTATATCATATGCAATGTGATGTGTTCAGCTAAATTTTGGACAAGGGAATCTCTCTGAAGCCAAATTGTGGAGAGTTTCATTGAAAATATATCAAATCTATCAACTGTTGTGTATCTTCATGTCTGTTTGTTAATATAGACATGTGTTAGTTTTAGTATTTTGTGTGTGTGCGTGGTTTTTTTAATGACTTAGATTTCATTTGTCACATCAAATTTCAGTTGATTAAGATTTGCACGACATGTTACAAACCACAAGCATGACAAAAGTGGCTTTGAATCTAATATCTCAACTCAAGCGGGTAGACTGCTAAACTGAGATAATTGTCTGGATCCTGTTGCCTTTACAACCTTGCTAATATCTGTTCATGATGTTGCCTTTAATTCTGGATCATTTGAAAAATGAAAATACAGTGGAATTAGATTTTATCCTATTATTAAGAATGACATTACTTTAGTTAAATGGGTTATTAATGGCAAAAAAAAAATTATATTCAGAAAAATGAAGTGAAAACTAGTTGATGTTCTACCGATCTGTCTAGTACTTGATTCAATATATCATTCTGAAATAAGTGTACATTAAAGATGTGAACAGCATATAACTTCTTTTTTTTAACTCCTTTGGCTGTTGTTGCATAGTATATTTCAACCAGTCTTTCCCTTGTATTTCATGGTATGTAGTAAATCGGTAAATTTGGCTTTTTTACATGAATTACAATATTGAGTCAAACTATACAGCACGTTTCATTTTGAGCAAAGTCTTTGTTGTTGCTTACTTACCCTGTTTTCTTAAAGGACAAGTTCACCTTCATAAACATAAGGATTGAGAGAATGTAGCAATATTAGTAGAACACATCATTGAAAGTTTGAGGAAAATCGGACAATACGTTCAAAAGTTATGAATTTTTGAAGTTTTTGTGCAGTAACCGCTGGATGAGAAGACTACTGCAGTGTGTGAGTAACTTAGATGTCACATGCGTACAACAATATAACGAAAATATAAAGAGAATTTCACAAAATTTCATCTTTTGAAAAAAAGTACACATTCCCCTGACTCGTTACCAACAAATGTTATGGGTAATATTATTCCCCCTGCCTTTAGAAAGAGGCAAGTCAAGTGCTCTTTTATTATGCGAAAAAAGTGAAAATATGTTGAATTTTCTTTACATTTTCTTTATACGGTTGTACGCACATGACTCACAAGCTGTAGTAGTCTCCTCATCCAGCGGTTCCAACACAAAAATTTTAAAAATTCACAACTTTTGCATCGATTGTCCAATTTTCCTCAGACTTTCACTGATGTGTTCTACTAATATTGTTGCATTCTCTCAATCCTTATGTTTATGAAGATGAACTTGTCCTTTAACTGAGTCTCAGCAAAATCATAATTTTCATTCTATTGCATTGTTTGATTTCAGGTGCATAATAATTGTGCACTGTATGTGTCTCCTGGTACACATAAGGACTAGTTCTTTACTATATAACAACCCCTTTCTGTGCTCTACTTGGGTGAGCAATCCAAGTTGTGCAATTCAGCACATGTTGTGTTTATAGTTCTTAGTCAAGATCCAAATCTGCCATGACACAGCACTTTAATACTGAGTATTGTGCAATGCCAGATTATATTTATCTTAAGTATGTATTTATGAGCCAGCGTCTAGAGAACAATGAGAATATCAAACAAATGTGCAGTTTGAATTTACATGGTAGATTTTTTTTCTTTCTTTTTTTTTAAAGTCAGATTTTTGTCTTTCACCCTGTATATTATAACAACACAAAGACATTAGCTTCGAAAGGCTTGTATGTAATAGGGTGGATTTTGAACTATCATGAAATGAAAGTGAAAAGTGAAAAATTTGATTAAAAATTTAGAAAAAGTTAGATTCATCTCCCTTGAGCACTTTTTGATGCGTGGTGAGCAATAAGGCTCCATGTGGTTGAGTGGTTTGTTATTGTAAGGATGCTGCCCTGTAGATGAGGTAATCATCGTGGCAGCGTGTATTCATATTGTGATGCCTTGTGGGGCTTGCCTGACATAGCGCCTTCTCACGTCTGATCCGCAGGAGATTGCCCCCTACCAGACAAAGTCGGTGATGCGGGCGAGCTTTGTGGGGCGGACCGAGAACAACCACACGGCGTTCATCCGCATCCGCACCAACCGCACGTCGCAGAAGCAGGGCCCCCTGGAGATGGAAGAAGGGGAGTTTCTCATGTTACCAGTGGAGGTAGAAGTTTCCTCAGGTGAGATTATTTTAACTCTTGTGATTTCCACCATCAATAACGTTGCATTAGATATGTTAAAGGGATGGTATAGTTTTGGTTGAGGTGGGACTGCTTCAGGCTTGTAATTTTTTTTTTTGTGAGATAATGAGAAACCTCTTGTCATTTATGAAAAAGCATGTAATTGTAAGAGGAATTCAAAGTTTATTTGATGAAAATTGGTTTTGAAATGGCCAAGATATCCAAAACAAAGTTGGGACCCACCTTTTATTAGCTTGGATTTGCTTTGTTTTTGGATATTTCAAATCCTATTTTCATCAAATAAACCTTGAATTCCTCGTAGAATTGTATCCTCTATAACATTTCATTTAGTGGTTTCTAGGTATCTTGCAAAAAGTTAAAGAGCTGAATCCTCACCTAAACCAATGCTGTACCATCCCTTTAACGCTTGTCATTACCACTATCAATAACGTGGCATTGGATATGTGTGCTATGTTACATGTCCAATACGATAACTGGCAGTTAATGGTTCCGGGAAGATTACCTGAAAAGCACTTGAGTGTGAAGGACAGGAAACCACAACACAACAAATGTATTTGAGTCACTTGAGGTTAAAGGGACTGTTCAGTACTGGTTGAGGTGGGGATTCATGTTTTGAACATTCCTAAGTGAGATAATGAGAAACCTCTTTTGAAATATGAAAGAGCATGTTATTTTAAAAAGGATTCAACGTTTATTTGGTGAAAATTGGTTTTCAAATGGCTGAGATATCCAAAAAAGTGATAAAAATAAAGGGCAACAGGCCACGCCTTTTATTAGGATCTCTTTGTTTCACTTTGTTTTTGGATATCTCAGCCATTTCAAAACCGATTTTCATCAAATAAACTTTGATATCCCTTAGAATTGCATGCTCTTTAACATCTCATAGAGTGGTTTCTGAATATCTCGCAAAACGTTAAAAGCTAGATCCTCACCTCGACCAGAACTGTACACACCCTTTAAAGGGATATTGGTGGAGGTGAGGATTGGGCTTTTAACTTTTTGCGAGATACCAAGGAACCACTTAGGAAATGATGCAGAGCATACCATTCTAAGATGAATTCAGTTTATTAGATGAAAATCGGTTGTGGAATGGGTGAGACATCCAAAAACAAAGTAAAACTAAGTAATCCTGATAAAAGGTAGATCCCACCTTTTATTAGGATTGCTTTGTTTTGGATATCTCAGCCATTTCAAAGCCAATTTTTGTCAAATAAACATTGAATCCCTCTTGGAATTACATGCTCTGTCATATTTCAGAAGAGGTATTTCATTATCTCACCAAAAAATGTTAGAAACCTTAAGTTAGGTTTCAACCAAAACAATACAATCCTTTTAAAGGTTGAGTGTAGCTGTGGGCCTCACTTTTGAGTGCGGTAAGATTACATGGCATCCGTCAGTAAGTATGGTATTGAAACTTGACCTTGTAAATGTGCACATGGTCATTTGTTGCTTGTTTTTTCTTAATCTGGTATGTTTGCATCTCTGTATGATGAGGCTATGCCAGAGGCATAGAGGCATTGTGTTTTTTTTGTCAGGTTGCCCATGTTATCTGTGTGTTTATAAAATTCTGCAAATTTGGCAGCTTTTCCTATGATAACAGCTTATCGAAATCTGATTAAGTCTGTGTGATTACACACATTAAAAATGCAAATCATTATGTATGCAGTCATACTGTGGAATTTATCTTACCATTGTCAATAGTGTATACATGGATGTAGTTGATTAATAATGCTGAGTTAAGCAGGGTAGAGGTGGTGTGCTGTGTAGAGAGAAAATTAAGGAGCATGTTCTAAAAAACTTCATAAAGCCTCATGTGGTGTATATGGACTGACCAGCCCATGGCGATCTGTAGGATAGTAGACTCTCATGTTTCTTGTGCATTGTAATACCGCTGTGGTCGGGGGGGGGGGGGGGGGGGGGGGGGGGTAACTACAGCTGTGTACACACCTACTAAGTGCAATTTAAAAACTTGTTCAAGTCGGTGCTGTTGGTGTCACAATTTCTCCCTATTTTATGAAAGATGATGAATGAATTACATGTATATAAGACTGATTGCATAATGCATGTACCAACTATTAATGCTGTCCTGGTTTTGCTGGAATGGAGAGATTGAAGAACCCAACATGCTAGGCCTGCCAGTTTGTTTCAAAAGATATGAACTATCAAAATAACAAAGAAAGTCAGCTTTTGGGAGCCAATGACTTTGCACCAAGATAGGTCTTTTGGAAGTCCAAACATGTTTTTTTGGACCAGAAAAGAGAAGTTCTAGAGTGAAGATGAAGGAAACTGCCTGCCAAGCAGGAAGCTGTCACGAAGGCCGCAAGGGTACCAATTGCAATACCATCCATGTTTTCAGATATGTCACAAAACAGGGGCAGCGGAGCAATTATGCCACTTCGGTGCACATGGTACAGTTGTATGCTGACACAAAGAGTGACACCTCTGAGCCCTGTCTGCAAGAGAAAAACTAGGGTTGATTTCGACCAAAATAACAAAAGAGGGAAATGCATAATCTCTCACTGCCTAAATGTGACAGGCTGATAGCCATGCTGTACTTGATGAATTTCCTCTTTTGTGGTCTTCATAATGTGTCAGGGTGTACTTGAACAGATCAGTGGTGGAAAACACTGTGTGCAAATACAGAAATATGTGCCAAGTAACTCTCTTTAAAGGGGTTATTCATGTTGCAAAACAGAGAAATGTTAATTTTGCCCGACTTAGGTGTGTGATGATCTTCAAGTGAATAAACAAACCAAACAAAAACATGCAAGCAAAATAATAGAAATTCTCAAAATTGTGCTATCAAGATATCTTTGACCAGATCTATCCTCATGTTACTAAATTGTGTACCAAAATTGCTTATTCTAACCCTAATGTCCATGAAAAAAAAACGATGGTTTCTAGCGCGGTCATTCACTATTATTAAAAAAAAAAAATTTCACCTTAATTTTAATGTCTATTTTCCCTTTCTAATAATGGCTGCATTTTTACACAATATCAGAGGCATAGATTTACAAGCACCCCACTTCCATGGGTGACAGTTTTTGTCGATTTTGGGTTGCATGACGGGCTCATCAGAGGTGAATTACAATTCAGCTGGCGGTATTCAAGTTGATAAAGTTTTCCCCTCTACCTTCAAAGTGATGAGCAGGAGGAGAATGCATCAAGAGATTTGATAGT
The DNA here is from genome assembly GCA_033980235.1 of Diadema setosum. Taxonomy (NCBI): domain Eukaryota; kingdom Metazoa; phylum Echinodermata; class Echinoidea; order Diadematoida; family Diadematidae; genus Diadema; species Diadema setosum. The sequence continues at coordinate 8,176,743 of CM067068.1, forward strand.
ACTTGTTATATCTCTCTGATGCTAATTCTTGTAATGACAGCAAAAAGAGGAAACCCACACATACGTGTGTGATTACGTTTCACTTAAGTCTCTTGTTTTTGTCTCCATTACAGTTTTAACAGCTTTAGTGATGCCATCATTTTCTTTGCAAATTACTTTCGGTTATTACTGCTTTTTAGCATATTTGTACAGATAGTCCAGAAATAGAATAGAAACATAGGTACTTTTTTTTTTTTTTACAAGAAGCCTGGGTTTTTTGCCCCGTTTCCTTTTGACAACCATCGTGCTTTCACTTAATTAGCAAAGAGTTTACCTAGCTAGTTCCTGTCAGATGTTCTGTTCGTATCTTTTGCCTATAGATGTTGATGCAGTATTCAGATTTGATTTGTAGTGGGAGTATAAAAGGAAGGCCTTCTCTTTATTACTACTTCTCTGTATGTTAAATGCTTATTACCCCTTCTGTATTATGGAGATACCTTGACAGTAGGGATTTTTCTTTAAACAATTTTTTTGATGAAATCATTTCAGCCACACAATATCAAAGGGGGTGGATTATTTTCCCCCTTTTTGCATTAGCTTTCTGGAATGTTGCAGGGAACTGAGTGTGTACATGGATTATATTGTCCTCTATGGATACACATTGCAGTCACTCACTTTCAGGCAGGTTAGATTGTTTAGAGATTGAGACAAGGATAAAGATATTTGCCTTTGATATTGTCGCTGATTACATTCTCTCGTGGTATCACTTGTGATTCCAGAGGTGATAAGTGAGGCTTAAAGCCGTAGAGTGATGTGCACTGCCTGTACCCTCAACCAGCAATCCCTGCTTACTCCTTAAAGGGAATCAATCTTCAGATGTTATGGTGCTTGGATTGGATTGATCTTCATTCTCACTGCGATACATTAAAGGGATAGTATAGTATTGATGGAGATGAGAATTGGGCTTTTAACTTATTGCGAGATACCAAGAAAACACTTATGATATAGTACAGAACATACCATTTTAAGAGGAATTCAAAGTTTATTTGTTGAAAATCGGGTTTGGAATGACTGAAACATCCAAAAACAAAGAACAAAGCGATTGTAATAAAGTGTGGGTCCCACACTTTGTTAGAATCGCTCTTTTTTGGATATCTCAGCCATTTCAAAACCAATTTTCACCAAATAAATGTTGAATTCCTCATAGAATTACATGCTCTTTCACATTTCATAAGAGGTTTCTCATTATCTCACCAAAAAATGTTAGAAACCTGAAATTAGGTCTCAACCAAAACTGCACAATCCCTTTAAAAAACCGTGGCTAGCATAGGCCTGCTAGATAAGAATTTCAAATATGTTCACTGAAGTGTATTATGGTACGAATCCTAAGTGAGGACTGGGAGTTAGGCTGAAAGAAGTCCGTAATCGCTCAATAGTCTTCTCTGCTTGGTAAAACCTATTGTGTAAGCATTTTCAGGAAGCATTATGGGGATTCCCGAGTATATTCCAATCGCCAACTTTCATAATACATACTCTCCCCAATATACAGTCCATTTTCAAAGGTATGGGCATCTTGTACGAGGCTTTTAAATCTCTATTATTTTTTGTCAGTTCTCATTAGTACACTTGAGAACAAAGCACAATAGTGCTATGGCCTGGGCACAAATCTAAAGTGCACTGGATAGTCTACTCATCAATATGCTTCAAAACTTCTATACCAGCACAAGATATCACAGTGAATACTTAATCCAGAGGTTCTGATGTTTTTGTTTTTATTCTGATGTAAGATTCCAAAGATCAAACACTGCAGAGTTTCTCTGTACCCACCAATTAGCAGTTACTTAGATATTTCAAGCACCGACAATTCTCATTTAGCATCCTGAGGGGAATACTCACTCTCTTACTTTAAGCTCAGTTTTATCATCTCTCAGCTGATCGTTTGCAAAGTCAAGTTTGTCTTCAATGGGGTACCTAGGAAAACGAAACCAGAGCTGAAGGCTGGATGATTGCGATGCGCACGGCTTGGTTGGATGTGACCTCACGCGCATGCAATGCGATCCACGCTAAAATGTGGGTTCACGTGTCGGGTGGAGAATGCTACCCTTGCTCATCTTCCTGTGTAAATACATGCTGGGGGAGGTAATCAAAACGAGGTCACCCCCCCCCCCCCCCCCCCCCCCCCCGAAGTATAACCTGCTCTCTGTGTATCTCTGTGAATGAGCGCGTTAGTTCTCTGGGAGATGTTACCATGCCTTCCTGCATTCATAATCACTTAGAACACATGTACCTGCTGTGAATACAGCTAGTCAAGAGACATTTGCCATGCATGCCCAGTCATTATTTGCTGGGGAGGAGGGATGTACAACATATATATGCTACTTGTACTCTTTGCTTAAAGTATGTTGCCATTTTGACACAGCTGCAGATTGAAAATCTGATTCTCTCATTGCAGTCAGTTGCTAGAGAGAAAGGGAAAATGTGCATATTTTGTAAATGTTGTGTTCTCCAGGTCAAAGGTTAAAAAGGAGATTTCAAATCACTCACGTAAGAGTGGCACAGAGATAGCAATTATTTTAACGTAAAATCAGATTCTGTGTATGATATTTTTTTTTAAAATGTCTAAAATATATCCGTGTTGTGTCTTTAAAGGATTAAAAGAATTCTCGATTCCTAATGTGATATGGGATATCAGAGAACAGTAGAATATTTTCATGCATTTGCCCAAATACATTTTTAGACGTGCTACTGACTGAGCCAAATCACCACCCAATTGATGTGATGACACTCTCATGTTATGGGTGTGCAGAAGACACAAACCCTTACCTTTAAATCCATGCAGAGGTACAGCAGAGACTGTAACATACTTGCCTACTAGATAATATTACTCCTTCAAAATAAGCTATGATGCTACAGCCAACAAGGTGACTGCTGCATTGTATATGTAATGACAATGGTCTCTCATAACTTGTATATAGAATGTAAAACTGTGCTGGCATACTATTTTTGACTTGACTACCTGCAGAATGAGTACTAATTGATGTTTGATGTATTTGTACCAGCCAGGGCATATGAAGGTGGTGTTGTACCTTGTGTTAAGCATTTATCAATCATTGTATCAAATATATATCTGCATTGGTGTTGTTTTGTTTAAAGACTCTTGACAAATAGAGGCAGTGGTGTATTATTAAGAATACAAATAAAGTGTGCACCATTCCTAGACTGTTAATCTGTGTGTAACTTGTGCTTCATCATGCATGGAGAATAAGCCAGTTCGGAGTTCCACTCTGCGCATGAGCAGAAAAAAGGTCATACGGACCAACAGGCACGTTGGTTTTTAAAGTCACTGGGATAAGTGTCTGTGATGTATTATTATGTATAATGATTATTCATGTAATCCTTATAAATGCTGCTTGCCAGCACATCCACCTGACAGCAAAAGTGGTATTTGGCAATATCGATAGAAAGAGGTTGTTCTTACATTCAATGTAGGATAATGAAATGGATGCTTTCCCAAGTGTTAATTGATGGATCATTCTGGTCATCTGGTCTATGCGAGTTCATGAATACCATGAATGTGTAAATCGTTACGTAAAGCTTATGCATTGTGTCGCTCTGAAAACGAGTGAAGAGCCCCTTAACCGACTGAAAAAAAAGAAAGGTCATTCGGACCAATGTGCCCATGAGCTAACTCCGAACTGGCTTATATACAGATTATCTTGTACAAACAATGTACAAGCGTGTGGAGAGGGTAACTTTCTTAAGCTGTTTATTAGGCACCTGTGAAGTTTGCATACAATGTACATGGGTTGTTTTGTATTTCAAAAGGACAAGTTCACCTTACATGTGTGGATTGAATGAATGCAGCAAAATCAGTAGAACGCCCAAGTGAAAGTTTGACGAGAAATCAATGAATTTTCAACGTTTCTGTGCCTCACTGCTGGATGAGAAGACTACTTCATTTTGTGATGTCACATGCATAGAATGATACAAAGAAAATATAAAGAGAATTCCACAAAATTTCTTTATGTGAAAAAAGTACATAATATGTATGCCCTTGACTTTTTAGTGATGTTTTTCCCCCTGTCTTCTAAACTTCTAAAAGTGGCAAACCAACTCCCCTTTTATTATGCAAGAAAAGTGAAAAATATCATGAATTTTCCTTATTTTTTCTTTGTATCATTCTACACATGTGACATCACTAACGGTGGTAGCCCTTTGATCCAGAGATGACAGCGCTGAAACTTCAAAATTTCATAACTTTTGAACGGATTGTCCTTTTTTCCTCAACTTTCACTGATGTGTCCTACTAAAATTGCTGCAGTCTTGCGATCCTTAAATGCATATCAAGAATTAAGATGAACTTGTCCTTTAATTTTATGTTTGTAAGTGCTAATGTACACTAGAAGTGTGATTAAGATATTTTGTACTGCATTAATACTTTTATGATGTGAGCATTATTATTTTTTTTTTTACTGGTCAGAATCTCATTGCAGTTTTGCTCAATTTTCTTCCATAGTTCCAGGTATTTATTCATCACTGGAAATGATGGACTTTGGAACTCTCCGTACTCAAGATGAACCCAAAACCATTCCCCTCTATTTACTAAATACGGGTACCAAAGTGGTGCATATATCGGTGAGTACAGATTGTTTTAATTTGTTACTTTTGGTTTTGTGCGTGTGCGTGTGCATTCATTGATGTGATCTGTGCAGTGGTAATAAACACCATTTGTCAGGAATAATAGGCAGCAATAGTAGTTGACAATTGGCACAAAGGGCACAATGGCTGGATTCTATTGAACGTTCGTGTGTACTTGCAGCGCTTGAAACAACACCTTTCAGACAAGCACAGCTATACCATCATATGTTCTTAATGGACGAATGCACTTAAACTGCAGCAAAGATTCCCATGAGTGATAGACTGTGACAATAGGCAAATATTGTGCCAGTTGTCATATATGCTGAAAGACAAGATTTGTCTGCCCCTTTGCGAAGGAAAGAGAGAGCCATTTCTATTCTCACAAGCAACAAGTCCGTTTATCTGATAAAGTTCTGAGCATGATTCTGTACTGCTTCTTTTTCAGTTTTAAAGCAGACTCGTCTCTGCAAAGTGAGATGAATGACAGTGCTCTCAGACATGAAGAGACTGTGCTGATCGATGATGTTAGGATATGCTGCATACTACATGCATAGCTTCAAACATTTCGTCTGGATTTTTATCATTACTGCTGTTAATATTTGCAGCCAGTTCCACTATTAATAAAATCCAAAGAAGATGTCTTCCTGCTCTTGTCAACCTGTGTTCACAAATGTTCGTATTTGAGCATTCATACTTGTATATTTTGGACTTTGATCGCTCAAATATTGATGTTATTGCACTGCGTGCACCAAAGATATCATCTCATCTTACACTTCTTTGGTCTCGTTTCCTACTCCGCCTTGTCTCGTTTTCTCTCGCGCAGTCCGTGTCCCTAGTAAGAGCCAACCAAGCCATCTCAATAGACTTCAGCCCCATGGGTCTGCGCCCCTCAGACACCCACGTCCGAGTGGCCAACATCACCTTTCATCCCCGCCGAGCCAACCACACCCGACTGTGGTCCGGCAAGATCATAATCAAGACAAAGGAGAAGGGGTTTAAACTACAGGTGCCATACCAGGCACACGTCCTTCAGGGGTGAGTGGAGAAGGGGTGTGTCGTTGGGTGGGGTCATAATGGAATCATAGTCAGTTTAATAAGAAACAACAAAAACCATAGCAGATTGATAATTAAGGAAGTTGTCAATGTACTTGTTCCACAACGACAAGCAGTGAGAATAGCTGGTTTTGGTGAGTTTAGTCAAGATGTCTTGTGTTGTAATGTGCACAAGACTTAACGTCACTCAGTAGAGTTTTGACCCAACGCTCTCTTGTTTTATATTCCTTTCACTGATGATTGTATTTATGCAGAAATCTGCATCTTTGAAATTGATGTAAAAACAGTATCAAAAACTTGAAAAGTTCAATTACATACCTACTGCTGTACTCCCTTGTCATATCTCCACACTACAGGTGCTTTAGGTAGTATATTGAAGGATTGTATGTCTGTTTGTCTACTAGTAGAGAGGTAGTATGTTATGGGGTTGTATGTCTGCCTGTTTGTCTTTCTATCTGTGCATACAAATTACTTGCGATATGATTCCCTGAAATATGTGTACTTGCTTTTACCTCCCCTGTTGTAAAGGTATATTTAGACAACAATTCAAAGATTAATTTTGCGAAGGTCTCAACACAGGTCAGGGACTACAATTACAAGTGAAATCTGAACAGGTAAAGAACAACCACTCTTGCAACATCAGGTACTGGATTTTATTTGAAGGGTCCAACCATATATATAACCCATGAATGTTGATCTCATATGTGTATGATTTTTTTAATGATGGTATAAGTGTTTGTTTTCCCTCGTCATCTCTGCAGCATCCTGAGGTACAACCGAAACAACACCTTGTTTTATCTGGCGGAGCCGCCTCCCAAGGAGACGACAGAGAGAAACCTGTCTCTTACCAACCTCTTCAACTTCTCCATTGTCCTCCACAGCATGAAGCTGGTGGACGATGCCATGGAGGTCTTCACGGTGAGTTTGACCACCGGTGTGCCCCGTCTCTTTTTCTCTAGGGAAAAGGACTTTTGTAAGCACCTACAAATAAAAACTTACTCTCACATTTTGGCCATCTGGAGTTATGGGTCTAAAAAGATGATCCAGTATTGACCATCGGTGTGCCCCGTCTCTTTTTCTCTAGGGAAAAGGACTTTTGCAAGCCACCTACGAATAAAAACTTACTCTCATATGTTGGCCATCTGAAGTTATGGGTCTGAAAAGATCCAACATCGTGTCATAACTACAGGTGTATGTGATTGATGCGACAAACTTCCACATGATAAGCATACCATTGGCTGTATTACAGGAAAGAGAGGTATATGACACAGAGTTTTCGCAAAACGCAGTAGAAATGTTTCACAGGAAATTCAAGAGAAAATCATGTCACATTGTAGTGCAAGAAGCATGAAAACGAAATAGAAAATAAGCGAGTTAGAAGAGATGGTGATGATGATGACGACGACGACGATGATGATGATGATGATGATCCTTAGAGGTTAAGGTGGAAAAAGTGTTGATGAGGATGTTTAAGATGGATGTGATAATGGTGATAATGATTCGATGATAATTATGCCAAGCCCTTTTTTTTTTCAATGCAGGTAAAAAACATCAGTCTCCCCGTATCAATAACACCCCAAGAGACTTTCAGCGACTTAGTCCTCCGCTTCAACCCAGCCAATGCGTCCCAGCCCGTTTCGGCGACGCTCAAGCTTAGCACCAACGCCTCCGTATTCACAGTTCCCATTTATGCGTACACTGGTAGATTAAAGGTGATATTTCTTACACTTGACTATGTTTGTTTTGTTTCGGTTTGTTGTTTTCTATGCAGTTTGCATTCTGATACTTATTACTTTGAGGTTTCAAAGTAAGTCATTCAAATGTTAAAAAGTACATGGCAAGTAATGTAAGATTGAAGAGTCATACTGTGTTGGAAGTTTCTTTTTCTGTTAAAGAACCAAGGCAAGATGATTTGTGTGTGTGTGTGTGTTTTCACACACTTATGTCAATATTTTATTAGATGGGAACGGAAGGATATGTTTATTCTGGCCATCTCGTAGCTCATAGCCCATTGGTAAGGGACAATAGTTTTCATTCTGAAATGTGAAGAAATCATCACATTGATGTCTAAATCTGGCCCCATGGACAGATTAGCTGTAGATGGCACCCAGCATATAGTAGTAATGGTTTCGTCCAAAGATTTTATCAAGTGAAGTGTGTTTATAGAAGAAACTACATTGGTAGGAATTTCTGTTTGTTGTGTTACTGTCTGTTGATTATTGATATTGTCTGAATGAAGCAAGTGTTTGTATGTGGAAATATGAGTGTATGAGTGAATTTCTTTTGTTTTGACATACATTCCAGACATAGTTCTCTTTATTCTGTTTCTTCTGTTTATTTTTGATGCATAACAGTTCTCAATAAGCGCAGAGAAGGACAAACAAATAGACTTTGGAACAATGAGTGTGACAGACACACGAACAACAACAATAGAAGTAGTCAACAATAATCCAGTAGAGGTGAGTTAGTAGACAAGACTTGAACTTAAATCTCTTTATGAAATACACCGTATCCTGCAGTGGATGTAGTCTATCATTAGAATATTACTGGCAGATACCCACACTGTGTTCCATGTTAAGAATAAGAGAGGTGAACACTGAAAAAGATAGACTGATCCGAGCTAGTAAACTGTCTCCGTGGATGCTCTGCTAAGCAATCCTGGGATATCTGAAATGTTGCGTATTTGGCATTGATGTGAATGCTGGATGCATTAAAAAGTTTTACAGTTTTTGTTTTGTTTTGCTTTGTATTTCTTTAAGAGAAGCTTTTAAATGATAAAGACAAGTAGACTTCAAATATTATATTGAGTGAGAAGGAGAATTTAGTGTGCAGTTGCTTTTGATTATGAACCTTGGCCAGAGGATGTGTTAGCAAGTCCACTCCATACTTCCTGTCAATTTGTAGAATTCCAGTTAGGACGAGGGACATTGGGTGACTCATTCAGTCGAATATTTCTGAAGGAATACAGGAATATGGCCCCTAGCCAGAAGAATGCTCCCTTGGCACTAAATCAGGATTTGAAATGTGTCTTCCTCTGGTGTGTTGCTGTTGCCTTTGACTTAATGTTTTGGTGTAGGAATGTTTTTAATCATATCATTTCAGACTGCTACAGTCGTCCCCCCCCCTGCCAGGCTTTCAGGCAGTGCAGTTCGATGTAGCTTGTTATCATTGTGCTCATTAGACTTGTGAGACTGATACACAGGGAAACACGAATTATGACTTGAAGTTGTGCATTCCTGTTTCCATATCAGCTAGCAGTACGGAGTAGTTGTAAGTTTTTATGCCTCCGCAACGAAGTGGCCGGAGGCATTATGTTTTCGGGTCGTCCGTCCGTCCGTCCGTCCGTCCCGTTTTGTTTTTGTCGATATCTCAAGAACCATGTGGTGGTTTTACATCAAACTTGGTATGAGGGTATATCCTTGGGGGATAATACTTTGTGTGGATTTTAGGGTCACAGGGTCAAAGGTCAAAGGTCACAGGTTATTTTGTGAAAAAAAAATTGAAATTCCACATATTTCTCCATATCTCGCAGATGGTTCAAGGTATCTTCATAGAACTTAGTATATATGCTTGTACCGATGGGCAGTGATTATCTAGGGAAGTTGGGGGTCATGGGTCAAAGGTCAGGGGGGTCAAAGGTCAAGGTCAACTCCTCAAAATATCACTACTTTCCTTAAAATGCAATATGCCTGAAGGTTTTTTTTTTTTTTTTTTAAACTGGATGTATGGCATGTATTACCCAATATATATTTTTTGGGAAATTTCTTGCCAAAAGGTCAAAGGTCAAGTGAAAGTGCTAAATTGCACTTTTTCCTCCATATCTCGAAAGTAACTCAAGGTATCATCATGAAACTTATCATCATAAACATATTTATGTATGTTCTACCTAACAGTGATTCTCTGTGGAACTGTGAGGTCAACGGTCAAAGACCAGGTTTAGATAATGCTATTTTCCCATTTGATACTGAAATTATACTTTTTCTCAATACCTTGAAAATTACTCAAAGCATAAACTTATAAAAGGGTCAAAAGTCAAGTAGAAATCATTAGTTCCCCAAATACCTGCACTCTGACATTTGAATAATTCATCCAATTGAACCTAGTTCTAGGAAAGTGAACATTCAGCACATTTGTGGCAAACCTGTCATTTTAATATTTTGCCAATTGTGTGAAACTGTCATCACACATTGTCAAGACATTGTACTATAGACCTATTAGGAGAACCATGCATGATGGCAGAGGCATATCAGTCGCCGTAGCGATATATCTAGTTTCATTTTTCAGCGCGTATCAACATCGGCTACACAGTGTAATTCTCAAAGGAATATGGTGCCAAATGACAGGAAAAAAAAAATGAAGCTAATCCAGATGGGTAGCAACTGCAGTAAAATAAGTTGGGATATAGGATTTTATGGTGTGAGACAGTGTATAATTACACATGATTACCTGTCCAATAGCAACTGCCAGTTTTTAATTCCCCCCCCCCCCCCCTCTTTAAAAAAAAAAAAAAAGTTATATATATCTGAACATGATGATAGTTGCTAAAAACACATTACCAGCCTAGAGGGAGATGTTTCTCCGTTTCTTGCCAATATGCTAGGAAGAGAGAGAGACAGAGATGTGATAAAGTGTGATTTTTTTCTGCCCCCCAGGTTCCGCTAGAGACGTTTTCCTGTACACTGGAGAAGTGTTTTATGCTGCTGCGGAGCATAGAGAGAGTAGATGACTCCAACATGGAAGGCAGCCAAGACACGGTTATCCCTTCCCACAATGCTGTGAGTATATATTGTGATGTCCTTCTGTGACCATTATTTAAAAGAGTTGTAGCTATTAAGGCATACAGGTGTAAAATCACCAGTCAGCAACTGAAAGGAAATTGTAAGGCTAGATGGATGATCACTAATGAATAGGTGATTCTGAATAAGACTTGTCTTAATTCCTGAGCGCTGTATGAAGAAGTTAATGGTTTCCTCTTTCTTGTCTGATTAATATTGCTTTGACTGGGGGGGGGGGGGGGGTGGGGGGAGGGGGTGTGGGGAGTTAAAGCTTATCTTATATGTGTTTGATGAACAGTGCACTGTTTGCATGTAATTTTTGTGGAAACTGGGGGAAGGGGAAATGTGGAATTACATAGAAGGCAAAATAACCGACTGCTATTCATAGCTAGTGCATATTGGAGTTAAAAGCAACAAGTTAATCTGTGTTTTGTAAGAGTGAATGAACTGAGCAACATGATTAAACTTTAACCGAATGAATATCTTACCTTCAATATCATGAGTATATCCATCTCTACCAACTGAACAAAATTGCCGCTGACTGCAAAGCCCCCTATCCTTACTCTTCGTTGCAGGTTGTAATACCAGCTGGTCACATGGCCACATTCGTGGTTACCGTGACGGCGCCCCTAACGGAGGGTCAGTTCATTGGAGAGGTCATCTTCAACACTCCGTTTGAAGAGAAGAGGGTACTAGCCATCCTGAAAACAGTGGAGGGGTTCCTCAGCGTCAGACCGGATTATATCACTATGAAGCCATCTTTCCCAGTGAGCAGATATACCACATATTCACAGATTTATATATATATGTATATATATATATATAAAATAATGATAATATTTCGCAGTTAGAAAGCACATAATAATCATCATTAATTCTCTATGCACTTGATATAAGAAGTCTACAATCATTAAAGTATGAATTTATAGCTATGTGAATGAATGGAGGAATAGATGATTAAATGCAGGAATTTACGAATTTCTTGTAATGAATGAATATGAATTTTCTTGTGTGTGTGTGTGTGTGTGTGTGTGTGTGTAGGACACCATGACCAAAATTAAGCTATGCCCAGACTGCTTGTCCAATATGAAGTTTCTTCTATTGCATTCAGTGTATGAAAAATTTGCGTATATTTGATTGATTGATACCTATTTAGCGTTTGTACGCAGTTCATAGTTTGTGTCATGAATATGTGGAGTATTTGTTGTTGACATGATTTACTCTTCCTGAATCATCATTTTAATAAAGTCTATTAGCAGCGACATTACGCAGATAAAACACACATGAGTGTAATTAAAGCTTTGACTGTGTAGCGACAGTGGCATGATAAAATGCTGTCTAATTATTTCTGTTTTCTATTATTATTAGGGGTACACACAGTCCCAAAGCATCACAGTAACCAACAGTTTCAGTCACCGCCTTAGAATAGAGAGTATAGCTTCAGACCCTCCCGACCGACGATCGCTTCTACTACAAACCACCAGTCAAAGTCACCCAAGTAGAGGTTGAAGCCCATAAAAAGCAGAAGGTAAATGGCTTAGGTTTTAACAATGTGTGTGTATTTATGTATGTATGTATGTATGTATGTATGTATGTGTGTGTGTGTGGGGGGGGGGGTTGCTTTGTTCCCTCCTGTTTGATGTGTTTGCCTTTTCTTTATCCTTTTTTATGTACAAAATTCTTTCTTTTTCATTCATAGTATTGGCAATGTGGAATTTATGTTGTCATGATAAATACATTATTTTGTAATAACTAATTTGTATATTGTTTATATGGAAAAGAAAGAAAAATTAAAGATTGACAAAAACAAAAAGGTGTGTGTGTCACTATGTATGTTCAGGTGTATGACTCTGTATGTGCCCTGTTAGGTAGATGATAGGACTTTCTGGTGAAGATAATTCCAAGATGGTGACAAAGGGACAGTTTGTGCGATGATTTAGTACCTGTTTTAGCAGAAACTTCACATTTTTTTGATATCTCAGCAGCCTTTTCATTACTGTGGATTGAATATTGTTGATTAGGGCTTAATAAGTGATGCAATGGGAACTAATCTTTTTTCTTTTTTCTTGTTACAAACGTCTTTCAGTTCAGAAAATATTCGTAAGCATTTGCAGAGGATGCTGCCTCATTTTCTCAGAGAATTGAATAATGATTTTGTGTCACTTATACAAGTAGCACTAAATGCTTCAAAACCCAGAACAGTAGATGCAGAATGTATGGATGGTTGTAGTTTAACTTGTACTCTATCCCTTACCATCTCTTTGGTACAAATGATTATGTATTTTCCTTAAATATTGCTTATTTGTATGTTCTTCTGTTCCGTATCTGTTTCAGATTGGAAGAATAGTCTTTGATGCAAGAAAGTTGTGTGCTAGTGACTGCTATGTAGGGCTGCCAGCAAACTCATTAAGTAAGTACAGAGGAGAGTCATCACCTTCACATTATGACTAACTTGTGATGTGTGAGAGTTGACAGAACGTAATTATGGTACCACATTTTAGAGACTTATTAGTCAAGTTTGTGTGAAATCGAAAACTTATGGAGATAGAGCATGTGAAAAGGTGGCACCAAATGTGTGTACTGTCTTTGCTGTAACCTATGGCAGAGTAGTAGTCTGATTAATTTCAAGTTAGTGTTAACATGTTGAAGACAAGTCCCGAGTAAACTCAGGCATGTGTCTGAGGGAAATGTGTGTTGTAGCAAAATCAGCCTGTCCTCTATGGGTTAAAGCCTAGTTTATCTGTGCACACTCCCAAGTTTGAGGTGTTCACTTACCTCATCTTAATGTGATCAATTTAATGTTTTTAGTTTTGTTATAAACACAGGAAGAGATGGTGTAGGGTTAATGTACATAGTATCATTATGACCCTTCAGATATTACAAATCCTGTATGGGACTTTAAACCAAGTACAGCTGATTTTGAAAATTTCTCTGCAGTCAAATATCTATTCCTATGGAATTCACTTCGTGTGCATGCTGTGTACTTCATGCATAAGGTTGAAGGGACTCGTATTTCTAATCTGTGAGTGGTGCATACGTGTATATCCGATAGAGATATTCTCTCCATTGAATCACTTTGTAAGAAGTCTTATTGCATATTTGGGTCCTCCCAAGATCTTACTGTGATTTTCCCCTCTCTTTCTGCCATTCAGACCTGTGGTTGTCATCCTTGGCCTTACCGGATGAGACCCAGGATATAGACAAGCTGTCCTATAACTACCTACGCAACAAGTGGTACAGACTTGTGGAGTCTGGTGACAGAAGGTAAAGACAAAAGTAGTGCAGGGAGCAACTTTTTTTTTTCTTTTTCTTTTTTATTAAGGGACCAGTCACCTCTTGTACATCTTGTGGTGACTTTGTGAGCTGAGAAGTTCTGGTGTTACAACCTTTCCTTGTTCACAGAGTGAATGATACATTAAAAAACAATGAAAAAAAAAACAAAACATGACAAGATGGTTATTCTGTTTTATTGGTTAGTTCAAGATATTTGGCATACAAAAAATATGCATCAGTTCAGTTGTGTGTTTTTTCCCTTTGGGGACCCTCACCCCAATCAATATGACAAACATTCCCCAGTTATCAGGTAATTTGTTGTTTTCATCTTCATTACCATCAGCTACATATCAGAAGTAAAGTTTGCAGCATAGATGAAAATTTAGGTACGATAGTCAAATCACTGTAATTGCCTGTAGTATGAGCATGACCTCATGATGATATGAGGCAGACCTGTGTGGAATTTTTGTTTGTTTGCTTCCCATTTCAAGTGTTCAGGCACCTTTAGAGCAGCATCTTATAAACTGGATGTATCTTGTATGAGGGAAGGCTTCTAGTCCTAGCAGATACTTCTTTCTTACCATTCCTACTTGCAGTGCTCGCACTCTAGTGTCACAGCAAGGCATGGTGCTGTACAAAAGAAACACTGATTTAATTGATTGTTGTCTAGCAAAGACTGGTTCATTTCCTATTTGCAGTGTGAATACAACCATGTACCTGAACAGCAACCTGGTGAAGCAGATCCCCATTCAGGTACAGGCAGAGCTGGAGTGGCCCAAGCTAGCAGACAGAAGAGAGGCCAGGTTCCCACTCACCTACATCGGTAACACATCGGTGAGCACTCGTTCTACTCACTCAGACACAAAGCAGACACAAACACAGATCATTCAGACACACACACTGATCATCCAGGCACAAACTAGACACTGACACAGATCATCCAGAGACTCACACTGATTACTCAAACACAAACTAGATACTGACACTGATTGCCCAGACACAAGCACAAATCATCCAGACACTGGCAGTGATTGCTCAGACTCAAACCAGACACATTCATAGATCATCTAGATACTCATACTGATCACTAAGACACAAACTAGACACTGACACTGATGGCCCAGACACAAACTAGACACTGACACTGATGGCCCAGACACAAACACAGATCATCCAGACACAAACTAGACACTGACACTGATCGCCCAGACACAAACACAAATCATCCAGACACTTACACTGATCACTTAGACACAATCTAGACACTGACACTGATCGCCCAGACACAAAGACAGAACATCCAGACACAAACAAAGAGCATCCAGACACTTACACTGATCACTCAGACACAAACTAGACACTGACACTGATTGCCCAGACACAGACACAGATCATCCAGACACTCACACTGATTACTCAAACACAATTCAGACACTGACACTGATCGCCCAGACACAAATCAGACACATTCACAGATTGTTCAGACACTCACACAGATCACCCAAATACAAACCAGACACAAACTTTCATCATACAGGCACTGACATGAACCACAGATGTTAATAAGACAACATACATGTACACACTTGAATACTTTCCTTGATTTTTCGTGTTTACAATCATTGTGTTTCACATTGCCATTCTAGATGAAAACTCCCAAGTTTGAAAAAATAAAGAAAAAAAAATCAACTTCTTGATATTTTTGTTGGTGCTTTGTTTCAGTTAGACATGTTAATCATGGTTTAGTCCTGAAGGGGTGTTTCAAACATAATTTGCAATATTAATCAGCTGACTTATGTTTGTAAAATGGTATTGTAACCCTCTTTGGACCTGTTGACATTGTACATTAATGCGTCGTCCCCAGGACTGAAAGAGTTCAATCTCTGTGAGACTGCAGCTGTTCTAGTGAGGTTTGTCTCCCACACACTGACATGTGATTAATGTACAATCGTATCTGTCTCTTTTCTCTCTCCATTTTCCATCTATTTTCCTGCCTGTCTGTCTGTCTATCTGTCTGTCTGTCTGCCTCTCTGTTTGTCTGTCTGTCTGTCTTTCTCTGTCCATCCAATCAGGTAACGGAGGTGGTATTGATGAACCCAACAGACAGACTGGTCATAGCTCAGCTCCTTCCCATCTCAGCCTACCAGGACCCAGCTGGTGCGCTGGACCTCCTCACAGACAGGTAAGCATTGCATGCACTTCATTATTCAAGCGACTGATAGTAAACATGAAAGGTGCTTACAGAATGATAAAGAAATTGTGCAATGTGAGATTGAGAGTGACAGAGATATGATGTACAAGTTGGGGAATGTATGCATGAGTTCAGTTTGGAGTGGTGCAAATGTGTAGGACGCAGCCAGGTGGGTTTTAGACTGTTCCAAAATTTAATTTGATCGATACATTATTATCTTTTGATCATATGGGTGAGTGGTGATCCTGAAACTGCCAACATTTTCACCCTATTCCCCATATGTCAAATGACATTAAGTCATTCATCCAATGCCCCCCCCCCCCAAAAAAAAAAAGAAGAAAATAGCAACACATTACCATGAACCAATTTACCAGAAATGTGCAGGAAAAGTGTACAAATTCATGACTCACTAGTATGAATGAATGTAGACACATGCTTATTAGTAAAAGTTCTCTCACATGGTATACTGTAATTGCCCAATCAGATTTCAGAAATTCTGAGGCCCATTGTAGAAGATCAGTACAGATCAGTATGATTCCTCTGTCATCTGGATGGCAATGTATGTGTTTAAGAAAGGCTGCTGGATTTGAAAAGTTTCAATGGATTATGACATTAGACCACATTGCATATCTTGTAGGTTGCTAAATAATATTTTATCTTTCCCATTTCTCTAAACTGTATTTCGACCTACCAGCAATGAGCAGATGGATCCTGAGTTCATCGAAATAGACGATCCTAGTGTGTTCTTTTTAGCAGATGTTAAAGATAAGGTGAGTCCAAAGAATTAAAGTAAACAGAATTAGAACGTGCTTGAATCATGTGAACCACTCTCACCAGTCTCTGATGTTGGTGCTCTCCAGCAGAACATAATGATTTTTAGTTCGTTGTTCTCTGATTTATAACTTTTGAAGTGTGTAGTAAAAATGAATGTGTGCTCCTTGCTGTTGTTTGCTGAATCGTAGAAAAACATCCCAAGTGATGTCATTGTGTATCACATGAAAGACTAAACTGTTTCAAGATTTTATGAAGAGAACCATGCAATCAGACTTCGACATTTTTCTCCACATGTACCTTACAATGCTTCCTTTCATGTTATTTATCTGTAAAAGAATAGATTTAAAATAATTTGTATTCATGAAATGAATTTTAAGGTTGATAATAGTGATCAGATACCTCTTTTTCATAGCCACATCTAAAAGGTCAGATAGCCTGAATGCAGTGGTAACATCTCTGTAACCGACACCTCAAGACCTGTATTGGTGTTGCACCTTAGAAACTGATGAGTAGTTAAAATAGAAAGAGAGGCCCGTAAATAATGTGTCCTTTCGTACCTCCATTTGTTTTCGTTGTGCAGTCGTCGCCAGGAAAATGCCTGAAGTCTCACAGAGAGGCAGTGGAGAGCGCCACCGGCGTGACGCCGAGCGCCGAAGCTACCGTGGTGGCCATCAAGCCACGCCAGAACGTCACCGTGCATATAGGCTTCAGGCCAATGGACACGAGAGAGAGATACTCCCTCATCCTCATCAGGTTAGAGCGCCCTCTTTTGAAGTCATCTGAGACGATGTCTTTTCCCCATAGAGGCAAACTGATGACACGTAACTAAAATTGATGCTCTACTGATTATCACTTGGCTAACGAGAAACATGTCCGCCATATATTGACTGTGCCAGAAGCTACAATTTCTCTTAGGCAACAGGAAAACCATCTTCCATTTATATCACTGAAACTTTAATAATCACTATCACTCAGGAAAATTGCATCAGTTATATTTTATAACTTTGTCTATACGTTTTGATTTTTATAATCTAAAATGGAGTAAGATATTCTGCATTGTCAATAGGTCTATTTTTGTCACATTATTATGTTATAAAGGAAAACAACCACAAAAAGAATTGATGGAAGTTCTGTCTGTCCTTCTCTCTTACAAGACTTTTTGTCCCCCCCCCCCCCCCCCCCCCCCCATCTCCATACTTAATACTCTTGTGTTCTACAGAATTTCCTAGGGGATATATCAATAGCTTCAGTATATCAGTGATGAAAGAAAAAAAAAACAAACAAATATTTTGGTTTCCATAGGAACAACCTGACGGTCTTGGATGCTGTGGCAGTGCAAGGCCAGGGCGGGGCAGGGGAGCTGCGCCTGAACAGCAAGCGCCCAGGGGTGAACAGCAACCTCCTCTTTGAGCTCAAGAGTAGCCACCTTGTCGATTGCAATAGTAAGTTCATCATTTCACTGCAAATATTCTGATGCTGCTGTGTGAAAAACATTAATGTGGTTTAATAAGGATGGATATGATGATATTCATTCATACCATGACACTGATGATTTGTCCTTCTCGATAAAACTTGATATATAAAAGAAGTGAATTTTATAAACATGAATTCTCTCTCACGCAGGAAAAATTGAAACTGAAGTTTGCATTAAACTCACTAAAAGCCTCATAATCACCGAATCCATGGTCATAAAACCAATGGAAAAATGATCACTTTACTGATTAAACCGGTACTGTGTGTTGTGCTGTGATTGACATGTCTGCTAAAGTGCTTTCTTTGCTGATTGGTACAGAGGTCTGGAAACTTACTGTCAATGAATAGAGTTTAGCTAATCCACTTCATCCCCATTGTGCTACTGTGACCTTCACATGGGACTGAGGCACATTGTTAGGCCTCATTGTGCTGACAAAGTTCTAATCAAGTAAAGTTTTGAGGAATTGTCATAGTATTGATGAAGGAGCACAACGTGATACAGCTGAGTGGCTGGGCACATCACAGATTGATAAAGATCGTATGATGTGGCCATGAACAGTAGTCTGTTTAATAACATAAGATGTGGAAAATGTAGAACAAACTACATGGGACTTGCTACCCTCTCATGGAAAATGATTTGTGGCATCAAAATGTTACAGTACTAAAATTTTGTTCTTGAAAAGTTCAGTTGGGAAGTAGATTGTCTGCATTAATATGTAGGGATTTTTGAGCCCTTGTTTTAAACAGTATTGAACTCAAACAGGATAAGCGTGATAGTAGATTGTTTGCATTGTTTTACAGAGATACATTTAGGCGCATAGTCCCAGTAGTGTAGAGGTGCGCTAATGATGATACTGCCGTTAGCATCGATACAAAAATTGCCGAAGTTGAGCTGTCATCGAGAGTAAAGCGCGTAGGTGTTGCTAGGTAACGTTGCCTTTGTTGTCTTCTCTGCGCATCACACAGTCTGTAGTAATGCCAGGGTGCGTGCATATGTGCTTCTTATCATGACATCACAAAAGAAGATTGCTAAAGCTGTCATCCCCCTCAGCCGACTCACGAGCCAAACTGTGATCAGACCACTGACTACAGTGGATCGGACTTCTTTGGACTTGGGGGAAATGGGTCACAGCGTAAGTGCTAAAGAGGAGTCGATAGCGTAGGTCTCTATAGGAAACTTGCGCCGTGCGCCCGCGTACGCATTCGACTAAACCACCGGGACCATGTGCCTTTAATGTGGAGTTTGATGAGAGCCCTCTTCAATCTTTTTAAACTGAAAAAACTTCAAGTGAAACTCATTTCTGTTGTTGCTTGTCTTCAATCAAAATCAGAAACATCTCCCAAGGCGAGGAGCCCTCCCAACTTCACCGTGAAGCGTACCTTTAACATGAAGAACACTGGCCAGCTACCGCTGTCCATTGACACCTTCCTGATTAACGGGAGACTGTGCGAGGGCTTTGGCTTCAGGGTGCTGCAGTGTCGTGCCATGGAGATCCTGCCCAATGAGACCAGGAGGCTGGATATAGCGTGAGTCTTACATTCAAATTCAGGCCAATCTCATCACAAAGAATCCTTTGGGACTAACAGTTTTCTTTCATAATATCAAAATTTGGTTATATCCAAGTGTTTAATGTGTGTAACGACATATCAATTTGGGGACCTGCATTGTCACTTTGTTGTAGGAAATTTTGTCTAAAACGTGTTTGGTAAAGTGGGATTGCACTATACAGGGAGGATTGTGTAGCTGTTTTGGTAAGGTTGTAACAATTATGTTTGTTTGTTTGTTTGTTTTTTCAATTTTTCCACTTCATCTCTTCAACACCCCCAACTGTGCTGGCTAAAAATGTGCAGGTTAAAATGATGAACACCCTCTTTCCTGACCTTGAGATAGGCATTGTGCCCCATCACTATAAAGCATCTCACTTGTTTTCACTCCCTGATAGACATTCCCAAACCAACCAGAACTCAGCCAGATGGTATCCTAGATAAAAGTGCTAATCAGTGTAGCAGCAGAAGTTGTACCAGTTGACCAAGGGAACCAGGGTAATATGATGTCCAGTGCTTTTCTAATGAGCCCCTGAGGAAAATCAAAATAAATGCTCTCCTTGTATCTACCATGGCAGGTTTACGCCCGACTTCACCCTGAACCGCGTGACCCGTGAGCTGGAGGTGGTGGCGTTCACCGGTGAGACGCTCTCCTTCACACTGATAGCCACCCTGCCGCCAAACATGCTGGCCCCTTGCACGGCCGCCCTCCCCCGCCCCCACTGGGAGATCCCCCTCCACCTGCTCTCCGTCTGTCTCATGACGCTGCTCTTCCTCGTCATCGTCGCCGTCTCCTACCTGGAGATGGTGCGCTACCTGGAGCCCAGCGGCGCGTCCAGGGCCAAGCTGTCGGAGGAGGACCGGGCGGAGCTCGAAACCATCAAGCCATTCGACCTGAGGAACATCGCGGGGTTGAAGATGTCGCAGCCGTCGTCGACGACAGCATCTGCAGGGGGTGGAGGTGACAGAGGAGGTGATGGGGGAGGAGGAACAGCATCTTCAAACAAAAAGTCAAGGTAAACAGTGCTACTCACTTTATTAGCTCATCTAGTCACTATGGTGGTAGCTTCCTTAGATTCTATGACACACTTCTGTGGGTTTCCAATTTCTGGTTTTTATGCCTCCGCCACGAAGTGGTGCCGGAGGCATTATGTTTTCGGGTTGTCCGTCCGTCCGTCCGTCCGTCCGTCCGTCCGTCCGTCCGTCTGTCCGTCCGTCCTTCCTTCCTTCCGTCCGTAATGAATTTTGTGGACAAGGTAACTATCAAAACCTTTTGAGGTATCCTAATGAAACTTGGCATGTATGTGTATTAGGGGGTGAAGTTGTGCCTATCAACTTTTGGGTGCACATGCTCAAGGTCAAAGGTCAAATACATAAGATTTTACTATTCCCATCATATCTATGCAATGCCTGAAGATATTTTCTTGAAACTTAGTGTATACATGTATTACTCAATTAAGATTCTCTAGTGAAAGTTTGAGTCATGAGGTCAAAGGTCAAAGGTCAAAAGGTCAAGTAAAAATATTAAAACTTCACCTTTTTCTCTGTTCCTTGGAAATTGTTCAAGGTCTCTTCATGGAACATACATGTACTGAATGGCAGTGATTAACTAGAGAATTTATGGTTCATGGGGTCAAAGGTCAGGGGTCAAAGGTCAAGGGCAACACTTCAAAATTTTACTGAATATTTCCCTCATGTTTATGCAATACCAGCAGGATTATTATTATTTTTTTTTACACTAGGTGTATGCATGTTTAACCTAATAGAGATTCTCTGGGAAGTTTTTTTTTTCTTTTGTTTTTGCCTCAAAGGTCAAAAGGTCAAAGATCAAGTGAAAGTGCTGAACTACGTTTTTCCTCCATATCTAGGAAGTGGCTCAAGTTATCTTGAAACGTACTACATATTTATGCATCTTCTGCCTGCCTGCTTTATGCATCTTCTGCCTGCTTCTGCTTTTTAGCATAGGTATCATTTTCGTGGCAGATTTTGATCCCAATGTGTTGTGACAAATTATGTATCATTGGATGGTTTCCATGGAGTCTGGCAGATCGATATCAAAACCTGTATGTATCAATTTTCAGCAACTGTATTGAGGTTTTCATGGTGGGAAGCAGTGTTATAATTGGGGTTGGAATGTAGCCTTAGGTTAAGGCTAAGTCTAGCCTCATGTACCACGAATTAATGTATAACCGAAGATGCACATTAGTTGAGGAAGTGGCAATTCAGCTGAATATCAGGCTACTTTGAAGTGTATGCAAGGAAAGTGTTTGATGGCAATGTGTGTGTATGTATGTGCATGTGTGCATGCATGTGTGTGTGTGCATTTGTGTCTGTGTCTCTGTCAGTGTCTGTGTCTGTGTCTGTGTTTGTGTTTGCGCCTGATTTTCTGCAATGTCTGTGTCTTAAGATTTTTTTTTGATATCATCATTGTGGGAAAGTTGCCAGTAATCAACATGTCTACAAGTTGTATAAAACCAGCCAAAATTTTTTTTCAACTTTCACATAATGATGTTTGTGATGGTTTTTCTTGATCAGTGGTGATGGGTGTTTACTAATGTAATGTATTCCACAGTAATATGTTAAATTCAATGTGAGGATTTTGACCAGTGGCCCATTGCATAAAACTTACCGTTGAATTTCAATGGTAACTACCGTCAAAATTAGGCATCACAGCTGCATACCTCTACAGAGTTCATAATAACAAGCATTGAGTCATTGAACTGTGCATGTCTTTCAAGTATTGTTCAATGGTGTGATCTTCCTCCATTGGCTGGTTCAATCAAGTAGCATACTGTACCCATGAATGTATACGGTGCCATTTATACATGCATAAAATTTGCTATATATGAATGACTGCAGATCTGACACTGTAACAGAATGGCTGATCACATTTATATATTCATATATAATAATATATATATTCACATACATTGTATATATTAGTATATTCTTATATTCATATATTCATATATAATAATATATATATTCACATACATTGTATATATTAGTATATTAGTATATTCATATATTCAGATATTCATATAGTCCTATATGTAGTATGGACCTGTTGATCATTTGTGATTATTTGTAATTATTTGTAATTATACAGTTACAGACAAGCCTGATTTCACATAGACCATGTACAAAGTACAGCCGGGCCAAAGGCGGGGCCTAAGGCCGGACCCAAGGCCACAGGCCTTAGCCCGGAACCAGGGGCCCAGAGCCCAAGTGGGCCCAGGCTTAGGGGCCCATAGCCCAAGTGGGCCCAGGCCCAGGGGGCCCCGGTGGCCCAGGGGCCCAAGGCTGGGCTGAGGCCAGGAGCCTAAGTGCTGGCCCAAGGCAGGGGGCCCAGCCAGGGGCCACCAGACTGAGACCACTAAGAGTACCAGTCATGACTTGCTGTGATAATGATGTGACAGGCCTGTGCATACACATATTATGTAAATACACTGTACAGGGCTGTGCATATTATGTAAATACACTGTACACTAACTATACACATTCGTGACTTGCTGTGATAGTGATGTGACAGGCCTGTGCATACACATATTATGTAAATACACTGTACACTAACTATACACAGCCCAGTCGCTGTATAAATCGTGACAGGGCTGTACCTGAGCAGCCCACAACACAGAGCAAACACAAAGCAAATTTTACGATTGCATTTAGTTTTGATACTTGACATCATTTTTTGTCACCTCAAACGCATCAAAGACAATCTTTATTAATGAGACTTCATACCGTACCTGTTTTCCTGGGGTTATTTGTGGGAATTCTGCGATCTGGGTACTATTCGCAAATCTAACAACATGTGAAAATATCAACTCCTGATCATGTAACATGCATGTGTACATTTCTGTGTTCACTGCTGTATTCCATGAATATGAATTCAACAACTACTGTTATATCCTGTAATATGAGCTGCCAGGACAAAACTCACATACGCTCTGATTCTGTATAGCAATCACTTTCAAAGCAATGTATTGATACATTTCTGCCAGCTAAAAATTCTTAAATGTTGGTTCACCCATGTGAACGGGTACAGAAACTGAAGCCTAGGTGGTGGGTTAAGCAGAATTGCTGCTGTTCTTGCAGTCCCACTCATATGTTTTCATGTTAGTCTAATGCTAGTTTGTGGCAATAAGAGAGTGTGCCAAGCAGTTTGCCAAGCAGGGATTCAGCTGGATGTCGAAAGTGATTAGCCATTCTGATACTTGAATTTAACAATACCATTTAACAATTCCATACCACCTAAAACTCCAACCCTATCAAATTCTTTAGAATTTCTGCTATCAAAACAATGATTGGATAATCTGCAGACAAAGTAGATTTTTTCTGTCACAAATCTGCTGTTCCTGTGTTATTACCCCGCCAAGGGGGAAGGTTATGTTTTCGTGACCAATGGTTTGTTTGTTTGTTAGTTAGTTAGTTAGTTAGTTAGTTAGTTAGTTAGTTAGTTAGTTTGTCTGTGTGCAAAATAACTCAAAAAGTAGGTAAAAAATTTGGATGAAACTTGCAGGAAAGGTTTATATTGATACAAGTAACAGATGATCAAATTTTGGTAGTGATCTGAGAATTTTGGAGGAATTTATGAAGGATTTTTGATATTTTGGCAGGTAGGGTCAATGAACTTGGGAGTTCAGGCTGCGCGTATTTGAGGTTTGCATGCGCGCACTAAAGTGCATGCTCTAGTTTCTGCTAGGGCGAGGCGCCCTGTGCAGCTGAGGGTTTATGACGTAACAAAGGCTTCTATATTGGGAAATTGGGCGACTTTCAGCACACAATGCTATAAATATGTATAGGTGGAAATCATTTCTATGGAAGAACAAGATCAGTGGTGGAAATGAGCTTCATGCTTGGCGGAGGTCTGCGCTCTCAGAGTGCTTCTGTAGTTTTGAATGTCTTCCTCTGTGAAAAATGTGAAATCAATGAAAGGAAAAAATATGGTACCTGGTAGATATTAATAGCTGTGCACATTATTCACACACGCCATGTACTATACAATGTATGACAGTAGCATATATTCACTCACAAAAAAACACTGATACATGTAAAGGAGTTATTAAGAATCAGCAGACATAGTTTTACAGGATATATTGCAGAGTTCAATTAGTATTAGTAGTAGTAGTAGTAGTAGTAGTAGTAGTAGTAGTAGTAGTAGTAGTAGTAGTAGTAGTAGTAGTAGTAGAAGTAGCAATGATAGTAATAATGATAATAGTCGCTACTTGTATAGCGCACAGGTCCGCTTTTTAGTGCTCATGGCGCTTCATAAATGAAAAGATAGTCATAACACATGTTCAAACATGACAACAGAGAAGAAAATGGCAAACAACAACAAACACATACCAGATAAAGAATACAATTGTTCCGAACATTATAGACTGCAATTATAGTCCTCAGTGTGAGAGGAATAGGTAAAGTTTTGAAGTTTGGATTTGAATGTTTCTGTAGATGACAATTATAGCTGTACACACAGAGAAAATGTTCCAGTTAAAGAGGAACGTAGTCATACAAAGTGTATGTATTTCACATTTTTCAGTATTTTCAATCTTTCATATCCATATGCAATGGGCATAATGGACTCATTTACATAGTATGCTATCATGGGGTGTGAAAGTATGCTGAGTGTTGACATATAGGTCATCCACTCATTGTATCCCCCGAACAGAGTTCGGAGGATACTATGGATTTGGCCTCGTTGCGCCGCGTCCGCCGCAGAGATTTTCTTGTGAGCACTCTACTGGCTGCAGTTCTTCTTAGATCATCTTCAAATTTGGCATGAAGGTGTGTTATGGTAAAACGAAGACGCCTGTTGTTTTTGGTGATGGTGCCCTCGCTTGTTCCGTCTTTATACATGAAAAAGTAAATTTAACAGGGTCTGTTTGTGTGTGCGACGCTGGACTTGCTTCGTGACCAATTTTTTTTATGCCTCCGCCAACGAAGTGGCTGGAGGCATTATGTTTTCGGGTCGTCCGTCCGTCCGTACGTACGTCAGTCCCATTTTGTTTTTGTCAATATCTCAAGAGCCGTGTGGTGGTTTTACATCAAACTTGGTATGAGGGTATATCCTGGGAGGATAATACTTTATTTGGATTTTAGGGTCACAGGGTCGAAGGTCAAAGGTCACAGGTTATTTTGTAAAAAAAAAGGTTGAAAATTCATGTTTTTCTCCATATCTCGCAAATGGTTCAAGGTATCTTCATGGAACTTAGTATATATGCTTGTTCCAATGGGCAGTGATTATCTAGGGAAGTTCGGGGTCATGGTTCAAAGGTCAGGGGGTCAAAGGTCATGGTCAACTCCTCAAAATATCACTACTTTCCTTATATTTATGCAATGCCTGAAGGTTTTTTTTTTAACTTGATGTATGCATGTATTACCTGATATATATTCTGTGGGAAGTTTCTTGCCAAAACGTCAAAGGTCAAGTGAAAGTGTTGAATTTCACTTTTTCCTCCATATCTCAAAAGTAACTCAAGGTATCATCATGAAACTTACATATTTATGCATGTTCAACCTAACAGTGATTCTCTTTGGAACTGTGAGGTCAAAGGTCAAAGGCCAGGTTTAGATAATGCTATTTTCCCATTTGATACTGAAATTATACTTTTTCTCAATACCTTGAGAAGTACTCAATGCATAAACTTATAAAAGGGTCAAAAGTCAAGTAAAAATCATCAGTTCCCCAAATACCTGCACTCTGACATTTTTAATCATTCATCCAATTGAACCTAGTTCTAGGAAAGTGAACATTCAGCACATTTGTGGCAAACCTGTCATTTTAATATTTTGCCAATTGTGTGAAACTGTCATCACACATTGTCAAGACATTGTACTATAGACCTATTAGGAGAACCATGCATTATGGCGGAGGCATATCAGTCGCCGTAGCGATATATCTAGTTTGGAATTTGAATTTTGTAATTTCATTCTCGAAAAATCATGAATATTCAGTGGTATATCATGCACATGCTATTTTGGTGTGAGATGTTTAGTGGAAAGTGATATGTGTTTCCTTTCCATCTGTTCCTCTTCTGACTTCAAATATATGAAAATGTTATTGATCGCTGAGAAATGGGAATTTTAAAGTAATTGTGATTCCATTTTGTCCTTTATTTCTTTCCAGAGCAACAAGCCTTCTGTCTGCTATTGGTTTGTCGGGTATCGGTGAAAAACTGAACATATTTTCAAGCAGCCGGTCAGGATCCAAGTCCCGATCAGCAGCCAGTTCAGTAGCCAATAATGCCAGACAACTTGAGCGGCAGGGGTCCATGGACAGAGAGAAAATCAACAATATTAGCAGTACTAGCACCTCGCAGCCCCAAAAATTAGGCAGCAGGTCGACTGCCGGTCAGGCAACGTACTCGTCGCACGACCGGAAAGGGGCGCGCAGCAAGCGAACCCTCCCACCCGACTTTGAGAATAACTTGGAGTCGGTGTCACACAGCAAACACAATGAATATAGCAATGGTAGAGTAGTGAGCAGTGAATTGGTGGACGAAAGTCACGCCAGCACGCCAACAGACTACGACATTTCTTACCGAAAGCTCAACACCCGCGGCAGAGGCAAGTCAAGAGAGTACACCGCGGGGAGAGACGACGCGGAGAGACACAAAGTTCATAGGTCAGAGGTCAAGGACCTTGACAGGGACGAAATTTCATCAACGACAACCGAAGAATCCAACGCAGAGTCAGAGTATTCAGAGAAGAGCAACAGACAAGTGAGCCCCCCCCCCCCTTTTTAAAGGACAAGTTCACCTTCATTAACATAAGGATTGAGAGAATGTAGCAATATTTGTAGAACACATCATTGAAAGTTTGAGGAAAATCGGACAATCCGTTCAAAAGTTATGAATTTTTGAAGTATCTGCGTAGTCACTGCCTGGATGAGAAGACTACTACAGTGTATGATGTCACATGCGTACAACAATATAAGGAAAATATAAAGAGAATTTCACAAAATTTCATCTTTTGAAAAAAGTACACATTCCCTTGACTCGTTACTGACATGTTATGGGTAATATTATTCCCATTGCCTTTAGAAAGAGGCAAGTCATGTGCTCTTTTATTATGCGAAAAAAGTGAAAATATGTTGAATTTTCTTTACATTTTCTTTATACTGTTGTACTCATATGACATCACGAGCCTTAGTAGTCTACTCATCCAGTTGTTCCAACACAAAAACTTTAAAAATTCATAACTTTTGCATCGATTGTCCAATTTTCCTCAAACTTTCACTGATGTGTTCTACTAATATTGCTGCATTCTCTCAATCCTTATGTTTATGAAGGTGAACTTGTCCTTTAACTCCTTCTCTTACCAGCCATCCTTACTGATGTTAATGTCTGAGTTCTTTAAAGCAAATTTGATATCTCATGTCAACAGAGCGCATCTACTGCCATTTTAAAAATTATGAATAGATCCGGAAAGGCAGCAGGCTCGTTTACATGTGTATATATCAACTCAAATAGGAACAGATCTGAACTGAGGGAATGACTGATTTGTAGTGAAATTCCATGAAATGTACGAATTTAGGCTATCATGATAAGGGTGATGCTGAAGAACATTTCTTCAGCATATGTTACTGTGATAAGTTACTGCTGAAGTTACTGCTGAAGAACGTTTCTCTTCTCAGATATGTGTGAAATCAAGTCATTTAAAAGTAACAAGAGTCAGTCAGGTGAAAAAAAAAGTCATGACGTCTTTGACAAAGACAATTTAATAGTTTTAACTGATGTGATAATATGGGGTTGAACCTCATCAAATGCTGGTTACCTGCCTTGTCTTGCAGTATGTTGACGATGACACCAGCCTGAGTGAGTCGGGCGTGTCCACGGCCCCGGTAGAAGACCAGGAGGCCGAGACGCAGCGCCTCCCATCCCAACGGTTCCACAATGTGAAGAGCAAGAGCAAGGTGCGCAAGAGCTCCTCCAAGACTGGCACCAAGTCACCCTTCAACGGCGATGTCTGCAGACCAAGGTTAGGACAAGCAGATTCCTAAGAGATATTTGGTGGCAGATGGCAGTCATGGAAAAGAAAAATATTAATTGATTCCATGTATCTTATCTAGTAACCTGTTCTTTGAAGTGAGTGATAGATAGCTGTCTCTGTATAGCAGAAGGACTGAGATTTTTAAATCATGTTTGAATGTCGTGATTCAGCTTCATATCTGGAAACTGAAAGATAGCATTGATTGGATTCAATTTTTTCATACATTTTTATGCAATGCACTGCACATTGCGATGTACATACTGCTGCATCCACTTTGGGCTGCTACTTCTGGAATGGGAGTCTAGGTAAAATCATGACTTGAAAACCAGCTAATGAAAATATTCTTGTTTTCTTTTGATGCTGCAGCACTTACGAACTACCGTACAGTACACCCTTGGAGAGAGGACGTCGCCATGACAACAACGAGAAAGAGCCAACCTCGCCACATTCTATTGCAGCCAAGATTGTTAAGGCCACCAAGAAGCACATGAAAACACCAAAGGGTAAGCAAGGCTTCCTTAGCCCTCACAACAGGATTTCTACCTAGTAGTTTATCATGATGAATTACAGAAATGCTTGGTTCTTATTTATGGGCTTTTGTTTTATTTTCTTCTTAAGAAATGGAAAACTGTGGCAACAAATGTTACTTTCTTGCCAAGACTTCAGCCAGGAACGTCTAATAATAGAGTCATTTTGGAAGAAGAGTAGTTGCTGATTGAAATGGGTGGAAAATCCTAGATCAATATCGAATATCCCTGACATTCAGCTGAAAATGTAATTTACTGCCTTAAGATTCTACAAAGTAAATGCAGTGTTGCTTTTATTTGTTTTGAGACATAGGAATGTAGTAGGAAATATTTCCATGGTGCTGAGAAGGCAAAAGGTCAATCTGTGAGTTCATCGTACAAGATCAGTGAGCTTCATCAAAGTGCAAATGGAGGGTCATATACTTGTGGGAGATGTAGTGAATGCCTGACAAAGTGATGCATCTGGGATCAGTGGGCCCTGCAATCGAATTGTCCGTATTTGTACCTCTTTGCAAATCAGTTATTTAGCCGAGCGTGAAAAATTATACTACCACAAATTTTACAGTAATCACTTTATATGCTATGTCATTTTGGTGATACACTAAGTGGCAGGAGAAGAAAAGAGTTAACATTTCTATGCTCTTTGATCATTGCAGTTGTTAAGCAACCGGACAGTGATGCTACCAGCACTACAAGCAGCGAACCTGACAAGGACTCCCCCCTCCCACTGTGGGACCAGGCCAAGCCCATCCCATCTGGCCCCGCCCACCAACGCCCCACGGCCCAAACCCAGCAACCCTCGGCAGCTGCTGGTCAGGCCGCCTCCCTGCGCTCTGGCCCCGTCGGTGGCGCCACCACGCGGCCCATCAGCTACAGTAGCGCAGTGTCGGGCTCGGTCATTGGGGAAGGGGAATCTTCGCCCGCCGTGACAACCAACGTTCCAGTGACTCCACCGGCTACTCTCGCCACAGTCAACAACGCTGCCAAGCCCAAATTGGCGAAGCAGCTGTCGGCACCTGAGAAGTCTGCGTTCAGTACTGTTGGCGAGAGTGCATCTCACCCTGGTAAGACTCTCTGATGCAACTCCCCAACTATTTTGCTATTCAGTTTCAATGTTTGTTTGCAGTTTGCTCGTATATGAACATTTCTGCAAGATCAACACTGAAAGCTGCTGATATCCAAGGCATGTTGTGATGTTTAGAGACCCACAATTAGTGTAGCATCATTCATCAGTCTTCTGATTGTTGCTGAAATTAGTTATTATCTGGTTGTTCTTATTTTCTTTTGTTTGTTTTTCTAGAAATCTAAAGCATGTGAGTTACTGCCTACTGGAAAGAAACTCTTGAATAAATGTGTATGTACCTTTCATCATGTGGAGCGCAATTATGCTGTCAAGATTGCATTTCCAACCCTTGGTTCACTCTCTGTTTATATATTTTGATGCATTTATCAGGGACCATTGGCACCAAGCAGAGCCAGACCAAGAGTGGCAAGCTGCGCTCCGCCGTGCTGCCCAACCGGTCCTCTCTCTGGGGGCCGGCGGGAGTGGAGGCTAGCGGCAGCAGCTCGGACACCAACAGTGGATCATCTGCCGGACCGGCCAGGTAAGAGCAAACTTAGCTCTTTTACATGTGTGTGCTTGCCAAGTATCTACATATGTGACCCTGCATCATAAAACCAACAAGAAGTCGCCAGACATGGATTTTTAGTTAAGGGCAGATTCTGAAAGAGCAAACTGTAAGCTTTAAAATGATGTATAACTCAGTTCAAATGGACTCTCCTAACCTATCTAAATATTGGAAAGAAAGCAGAAACTCTGGAAAAGTGTGAACTGAGAAATGAGGCCCTGAAGTACAGGGTCTATTCAAGCGATTAATCTTTACCAAGCTGTGCTAGCTGAGCGATGAATGGGACACAAAACAGGATGTAAACCATCGGAGCATAACAGTGAAGGGATTATCAGATTAAGCCGAAATTAAGCATGCTTTATTAGCACATTCCATGATTAATGCCAACTTTCTAAGCAGTAGCATTTTCCTCTAGAAAGTTATGAGAGTTGAAAGTGAAGATTTTTTGCAAAGGATTTTTAAGAGATGAATAGGGGCCTCTAAGACATACCTGATCTCACTACTCTACTAAAAAGGGTTGTAGAAAAACTGCTGAAAACACATGTTCCCATTCATTTTATGATCCCAAACTTAGGAATAATGTAGAAGAAGAATAGTTCTTTCAGAAAATATGAAAAACTCAAGATTGACTTTGTTGACCCATTTCACTTTTTCAAAGTCCTTAGGTAGGATGAACTGGTGCGACTTTTTGTTGGTTTTGTGATGGAAGGTCACATATATTTAAGGACAGGATTGGGGGAGGAAGGAATGTGTTTTCCTTGCAAAATGGATGGAGATGACTTCATTCAAACTGCGGGTATTACAGTGAAAGTGTTGTTCAGTGCACCAGAAGTACTGTCAAGAGACATGTGAGCTGTCTGGCTGTGGATGGATGTTGTTACCCCTTAGCAGATTGGTCGCCAGATGGATGGCTTCTCTATGATGTGATTACATGAGTATTAGATCAAAGATTGCTGTTGCCCAGAAATACTGGAGATGTGTAAGACGCAGGAGTGTGTAGCAAAGATGAGAATGGTAATGTTCATATGGAGTGCTAAAGAAAGAATATTGTGTGTTGTTTTTTTTTTGGAGAATTAGAAGGGAGTGACCACTGTGTACAGTCTCCACGATGTACCTTCTTTCATTCGACTATTGACAATGCTCAGTATACAAGGTGTATATATTCTCAATAATGGGATGTATGTGTATATGAGTAAATGGTGTATATGAGTAAATTACTATCTCTTCCATTGTATATTTCAGTTGTTGATTTTGCCATCATAGTATGCTTGTACACATAGAAACTGTTTTTCTAGACCTATCACAAACATTTTCCTTCTGGTTCTCTCCCAAACTCAGTCCCAGTTTCTTTGGATCTGGCATCAACAAGCTGGACCAAGGTTCTGGACTGCCCAAGGCCAAGAAACGAACCATGCCGAATGCGTCACATTTCCCATTTGGTGGAGGTAAGCGTGAGGAAATAAGTACACCCATTGTAAAGTGATTTGTAAATGGATTGTGTGATGCATAGAAGATACTGTTTATATGGTTGATGCTGAATGAGAACAGATGGTAATCAGATAGTTTGGTATTTTGTTTATGTTTATATATTTCGGACTACAACAGTTACTTGAGATTTATGTTAGATGAACTGCACAAATCTCTGTTGTGTAGTCAGAGTTTGAGCCCAGATCTTTACAGTGAAGCAATATTTTAATAATTTTTTCAATGAAATACTGGCAATTCAGGGCCCTGTTTTATGAAGAGTTATAAGTGATTATATAGTTGATTTCTGTCATAAGTCTATGGCTGCCTGTGTGGTTAGGGAAATTATAATCGATTATATCTTTTGATAAGACGGGGCCCTGGTGTACGAGGAAGCCTCTATTAGCTTATTCGCAGTTTTGATTTGGACTACATATTGTGTAAGGTCAAACATGAATGAGAAACACACACACTTTGAAATGCTCCATATTCCATGGGATGATATGACCAGTTAGAAAGAGCCAGGCATGTGAGACAGTGAAGATAGTCTGCCTGTTAGAAGACCCTTTAACTTTTATGCTCTTCTACATTCTTTTGCCGTGCAGGAGAACCCATGGCATCCTCCCTTTGGATGCCCCACCCCACTCCCCCCGTGTCTGCACCCCCTGGACTGCCCCCACTGGCACCCCCATCCAGCCAAGGTAAAAGCTATTGTAAGGGCTCAAGCCATTTTACTCCCTCAAATGGGAACCCCCTCCCATATGTCTTTCTCTAAATCATCCGTTGTGTTCTTGTTTTTTGTGCATCTTCGTTATATTATGCTCTAGAAATATTGTCTCTTGGTTTAGGGTGCACTTTGTACAATTTTGCTTGTTTTCAGATTGTTATGATAATTAAAGTGGTAAAATACGCCTTGTCAATTGAACAGTAAATTTCTAGTAAAATTTTGCGATTGACAGCTGTGTAAGGTTGGTGATATCATACAAACTGATGCCAAATATTCTCAGTAGTGAACAGACATCTCTCTTATTTTTTAGCATTATTGTTTTTATAAAGTGGATACCCATGTATTGTGAAGTTTACCAAAAATCTCTTATTTTTTAGTATTATTGTTTTTGTATTTTGTAAAGTGGATATCCATGTATTGTGAAGTTTACTAGAAAGAGAGAGAGACCACACAAAATAAAAATAACACTATTCCATGATTTACCTGTAAATGGAATTGTTTTTTCTTTGTTCAGAATGATATGAATGTGTGCAGGACCAATTTGTCAGATGAAGCTACTTTGATTTTTTTTTTTTTTTTTTTTTTTTTTGGGGGGGGGGGGGGGGTTGATGGAGTGGAGTGTTGAAGGAGAGAAAAAAAAAGTGATATTATATAGTTGATATGCTGTATATTGATATCCCTGAGGTGCTGCATTATGTAAAATGGACTGCCTGAAGATTGTATCTTCAATAAAAGTATCTAAAAAATTTTGATGTTTGTATTGATTCCAGCACCGGGTAATGACTGACTGGGCTTTGGGGTAATAATATCTACATGAAGGTATCTAAAATCGTTGACTTTTGTGTTGGTATTTCTAGCACCAGGCACTGACTGGCTTGGCTTTGGGGTGAGCCGTGCCCCGATAGGGAGCAGTATGTGGGAGACCAATCCGACCAGTCCACCGGCATCCAGTGCGACCTCCTGGTCCACCAATACCGGCTCTCCTCATCACACTCACACGGTAGGCAGGCAGTTTCCGAAAACCTTTTGTAGTAGGGAGTTTTCGATTGGGTGAACGAGAAGGACGTGCCGCCGAGCGCAACCGTACGTCAAGGCGTCACGTCTGTACGTTGACCAGCTGCTAAAACACATTTCGATTGCGGGCGCCGGCGGCGTCACGTCTCGTGGCGTGTGCAGGAGGCAACCTGTGCCTTGCGTGCATGTACTAGTATGCGGAATTTGTGACTCGTTTCTGTACTTTAATATTTATTTTGTCTTTGACTAGATGCGTATCCTGGGAGGAATTATGTGGATTTTAAAACATGATGCATGGTAAGACTACTAGGCAAATGCACTGCTGCACTAGCTAGGCCAAAAGCACCAAAATCTGTTTGCGTACAGCATTACGTGTAAATGCATGTGTGGGACTACGGTAGGCAGTTGCAAAGTGCGAAACAGTGAAAACGGGCAAATAAAGTAGGTACCAGAGGCTGTAGTTTGTATGTCAGCGCTGCTGCTGTGACGTATCAAGATCATAAGCTTTCATGTAATTATAATATAAATATTCTCTCGAAAGAAAAAGGAAAACAGGTGAACTGAGCATGGATTTCCCGAGAGTCATCATGCTCTTTCGCACGATAACCGAGAGGAGTGTGACGTCATAGCAAGGGTGGGTTGAGCGCGGCGCAACCGATTTGGGTGGACGGTGATAACCGGGGTTAACGCGTTCGAAATTTGTGCGATGAGCCGAGGGTCGACACTCGCGCATGCGCAGTACGTAAAAACTACGTCATAACAGGGTGACGCCTGGCTCAACGTGCAAATCGAAAAGTCCATATTGATGGTGATGGGTGACATAATACTGATGACACCATGAAAGATGGTGGTGGTGATAACAGTAGGGAAACTTGGTAGATGTAACACTGTTGCCTTCGTGGGTTTTTCGACCGTGATGCTTGTTAGTGATTGATGATGGCTGTGGCAATGACGACGATGATGCTAGGGTGATGAATTTGTTTAATTGCTGGCATTTTAATGAGGGTAGTGATGTTGATTTTGGTGATGATGATAATGATAATGACAGTGATGGTGATGGTGAATGTAGAAAGTAAAAAAGTAGAATGCAATGCAAGAAGATTGAGACTGATATTACAGCAGTGACAAAGATGATGTGATATACAAGAAGTGGCTTGATAAGCAGTTGAAAAATAATGATGGAGATGATGATTAATATGATCATGAAGAAAAAGAAGTATCATCACACCTACCATCCTTCTGCGGTTGTAACTATGGAACAAGTAGTCTTTTTATTGCCAGAATGAATAGGACTCTCATAACAGTGCCTGCAATGCCAACTTTGAAACTGGCATTCCACTGTACAAGCAAAATTTAATGTCATGGTGAAAGGGAGTAAGTCGGTCATCCTTTTTTTTTTGACCATATGCACAGGACTTCAACCTGTGGTCGAGTTCCCTGCCCCAGAGAGACAACTCCTGGCATGGACCCGGCCCCACCACCCTGTTTGACAACTCCATCTGGAGCAGCCCATCTGACACCAGTGGCGGCTCCCTGCTGGAAACAAGCGGAGTTCTATCCGGCTCAGACCAAGAGGTGAGAAAAGGCCTATTTACACAGAGATGCCAACTGGACTCAGTTTCATAAAGCTGTTCGTAAAGTTATGCATGACTTTACGAATGACTTAGATATGGCAACCTAAGTGGATTTCCTAATCATTGCTAATTTCGATAGCTGAAGTTGAAATTTGCGGATGATAATGAGTATTCTTACAGTGCATGTTAACACACATTTTTAGTAGAAAGTGCATTTTTGCCCCAGTGCAAATGAAATATTGACATACAAGTCATACTTTGTAAAAATGTAAAGATATAAAAACAGGCCCACATATTTGGCACTTCATATTCCAGTCATTCATAAAGTTATGTTTAACTTTACAAACAGCTTTATGAGACACCGTCCTGTTACTTTTTTTTTTTTTTGCAGTGATTTATACTTCACATCTTTCTTTGTTGTTGGTTTGTTTTGAGGTGTTTTTTTTTTTCCAAAAATACTGTCTGTTTCATGGGAAATATTGTTTTCCCAAGTTGTATTTTGACACATGTTTATTGCAGGAAAGGTAAAAATACTGCTTTTCCACCAGAAATGTACTTTTTCAGCCCATAGAATACTGCAGTGCTGTTTACTAAGTTGGCAACCCTGAAGACAGTCTTTTTTTGCAAGGTTCATACCTCGCCTTGCGTATAATGAGAATGAAAAGACATCAAACAAATATGTACATAGATATTCATGAATACCTTCAGTAGGCACTTGTATTTGTGATTTCCAAATTTTGTAGTGCTAGTGAAAATTGCTTGTAACCCCAATTTCATTGTTATTTCCTTTTTGATATTTTGTCTTCCCATCCAGGCAACTCCACGACCTTTTGACCCCTTTCGGAGCGGCATCTGGGGGCCCCCTCGTCAGGGGGCGGCACCCAATCCCTGGAATGACATTAATGGATCAGACAAGTAGATAAGAGCATTAAGACTGATGATGTGTAGACAAAGCCTTCTCTCCCATTTTGTTTTGGCCGCCTTCTCTTCCATGTTTCCTCATGTATTCCCTTTACTCTCTCTGTCCGTCTTATCTCTTGTTTCTCAGCCTGAGTGTCCACCGTATTTTCCCCTCTCTTTCCATTCACTGGTCATTGTTATAAGGCTGTGGTGTGGATATGTCTGTAGACCTACGTCATTTTCTTCCTTTGCTTTTGTATATCTAATGTCTGCGGCATTTTTCTCCATCTTTTCGCTCTCTTCGTGCAGCACTCCAAATTTTGCATGCTCACTTGCAACGGACGACCGAATTATATGGTTTCATGCCTTGTAGGGCAACAAGTGATCATTCTGTTACACTATGCTGGTAAAAACTTCACTAAAAGAATTAAATCCAAGTGATTCAACAAAGAAATCAGGATTATGAATTATCAATGGAACAATGGAGTTGTTGACTGAGAAATCATGTGCGCACAAGCGACTTGTGGAAAGAATTTTATTTTTATTTTTGGTTTCAGTCAAGCTACATTCTGATTTTTGGTAACCAAATGCTAGACCTTCTTTTGATAGTTTTTTTAGGAAAAAAAATGCTGCACCTGTCCTTTTTCTTTGTGTCTTGTTCATGTTTAACCCTAACTAGGCCGGGCTATTTAGGTAGATGATATAGCTGAGGGGGGCCTCCCAGGCCCCCCTCCAGATCTCGGCCGTCGACCGCGCGATCGCGAGGAAAATTGGCACACACATTGCCTATGATGTAATCTAAAGTACCATGAAGTTAATTTTTCGAAAAATTATCATTTCTGCTAAATTATGCTAATTTATGCATAATGATGCATGAAATCAGACAATTTGGTAGAAATCACTAAGTAAGCCTCAAAACAGGCACATTTTCTGTGTAAATATTCTTTTTTAGTGTCCTTAGCAAATGTAAGAGAAAAAATTGTGCCATCGGAAAAATTTCGCAAGTATTTTATTGTTTTTTTGAATTATGTATTTCCTTGTTTTTTCGACTTTATGTTTTTCATTGTTTTTTCGATGAAATTTGTCCGCAACATTGTTCCGAACAAGAAAAGATGTTATTAATTGATTTTAATCAATAAATCCCCCAAATAATCATGCTTTTATGAAATTTGCCTGTAAGCACAGTTTGCATTGAAATTGTACACAAATTCACATTTTTGAGCAATTTTTGGTCTGACATATCATGTACATATTTATGCGCAACTTCGGAACTGCGCATCCGGGCATCGCAAATTTGGTGTCCAAAGATGTGGGAGACTCAAAAGAAAAAAGTCATGAAACATCGTGGCGATAGCTTTTCGTGATAGCGATACATTGCGCGGAACGTCTTGGGC
Organism: Diadema setosum; assembly: GCA_033980235.1. Lineage (NCBI taxonomy): Eukaryota > Metazoa > Echinodermata > Echinoidea > Diadematoida > Diadematidae > Diadema > Diadema setosum. The sequence goes on from CM067068.1 coordinate 8,214,666, forward strand.
CCCTCTCCCCCCCCCCCCCCCCCCCACGGCCTAGTTAGGGTTAAGAGAGCATTTCTTTCTATCATACCATACCCTTGTTTGCAGCCCGTTTGTCTTATCCATCATTCACACCTCTCTTTCTCCCCTTTCCCTTTTACTCCTCATGATCTGAAAATTGATATTCTACTTTTAAAAGAAGACCTTCAGAATATATTCCTTTTCTTTCATGTTCATCTTTTGTTTTGTCTATATCCACAAACACAGACACCCCGCCTGAAATTCTGATCTCTCCCTTTCCTCTTTTCCTCCCTTCCTTCTTCCCTGTATCCCTTCTACTCAACCTCCATCTTTCCCTCACTATCATTCTCTTTCTTCCCCTCCCTATCCCCTCCCCTCCCTCTCCCATCCCTCTCATCTACCTCTCCCCTCCTCTCCCCTCCCCCTTCCCTTCCCCCTTTTTTTCCCTCCCTCTCCCATCCCTCTCCCCTGCCTCTCCCCTCCCCTCCATCTCCCCTCCCTGTTCCTTCCCTCTCTCCCCTCCCTCTCCCCTCCCTCTCCCCTCCCTCTCCCCTCCCCCTTCCCCCTCGCATCTACTTTTTTCTCACTGCCCCTCCCTCTCCCCTCTCCTCCCCTCCCTCTCTCCTCTACATCTCCCCTCCCTGTACCCCTCCCTCTCCCCTCCCTCTCCCCTCCCTCTCCCCCTCCTGCTCTTCCTCTCCCCTCCATCCTTTAATCCATCTCCTCTATAGCCATATTTTTCTGCTCTGTTTTCTTTTGTTTGTTTGTTTCTATCTCTATCCCCTTGACTCTATCACCATCTTTGAATCATTGTCAGAGTGCATCGCTAATTCTTTCCTTTTCTAGTTTCCCCTTATTTGTGTCTTTAATTTCCTGTTGCCCTTTTTTTTTGTCACCAGTGTGTCTGGCTCAGATTATCTGTTGTGTTTACTGAACTTCTCTTTGTGATGTCACCATAGGTTCCAGCAAGTACATCTCAGTGTTAAGTGTGTATGTGAAGCACCAAAAATTTCAAATGAATTTGATTTCAAATGAAACTTCTCCAGTCTCAGTTGGCTGATTCATTTGTCTCTGTTGTAAGAGTATGAAAAAAACAAAACAACCTTCAGCCTTTTCAGTAAATGAATCTCATTTGTGGTTTAGTATTGACTCCTCAAGCTAGATATGTGGAATTAAGAATAACTTTGCTGTAGATTCTGCCAAGATGTCGTAGACAGTGTACAAAACTGAAGAGTTTTGATGGGTGGTTATCTGACAATTATCTTGCAATGTGGTATCTTTCATTCACCATAAAGAATGCCAAAGCTCAATGTACTTCATTGCTGGCTTGTAGAAGATGAGTGACTAAGGAAAAGTGTATGCCAACATGGTATACCATATATTTTTTTTTTCTGCACTGTTGAATTGCTGAGTATTTGCTTATTAACTATTTTCTGTCATCACCAAGTTGTCTCCTTGGGCCTCTGTTGCCATATGGACTCCCAATGGCTTAAATTATTTATTTTTATATTTATTTAAAAAAGAGGATTCTGGAGAACAATGGAACATCAGAGTTATAGAATATAGCAAGACTTAATCAATGTTCATGAAGGAATAACGATCACAATGCGTGTGTTCATGAAGTTCTGTCAGTTTGTACATAATGTGTGTGGGGGGGGGGGGAGAATTGTAAGACTGCATTTTTCTACACCTGACAATCCTCAGAATTAGTATCCTAGAACCACTGCAGATCAGTTGCCCAAGCCATGTGTCTCGGGCATGTGCTTCCGTTACATGTGCACTATTTAGTTCATTGAAGGCTTCAGCCCTTGTTCCCAAATTAATGAATGGTTTTGAAGTGCAGAGGAGCTCTCTTGACCCATTCCCTACGGGAACCTGGCGGCCTGTGTATTAAATCTATGGGGATTTCAGAATTCGGCATGGAATGGGTTAAATCCAACAGTCAGTCAGTTGATCCCTTTAGCTGAGACTACTGACAAACTGTGGTTGCAGTGTTAGATTAAATAGGTTGTCCAAAAGGCATTTTCTGTTGAGATACAGATAAGGATGCTACAGGCCTGCAGGAGAAAAATCAAGAGAAGTCGCTGACATAAATGTTTTTCTGACATCAGAGACCATCTTGAAATTGAAAATTGCTGGATATTAGGAGGGTTTTAAGTAAAAGGTACTTTGCAGATGTGACAGCATTTCTAGTTAAATTGCTTAGTTGATTTACCACTTCATTCGATCATCTCTTCAGCAATAACATATCATCTTCTTGACGTCAAATTTGTGTGATTTTTTTTTCTGTTAATTTTAGCTGAGAGTTATTCCTAATGTACTGGCTATGCATTGTGTGCAGCCTTGCATCTGTGTCGGCCTCTTTGTCTGCGCTAATTCTTCCTTCGCGTTTTCTGTTTCAAGCTCTTTCAAATTCTGTCTTCTCGAAGTGCGTCAGCCATTTTGGGTTTTCTTCTTGTCAAACCAATCCATTTCAAAAGGCATTGGTGCATGTGATGTTGAGGTGTATATACTTCCATTATTGTAATGCAACCATCTTATATTTTTTTTTTTCTGCCGATGGCCCATAATGTGCTTCACTACTAAGTAATGTGTCATCGGTGTGTGTACAGTGCGTGTTGTTTCATTGAGATGTACTTGCTGAAAATGGGGGAGAAACGGCGGTCTATGTAACATCACAGTTAAGCGTGTGTAGCTATTAAGGAATGTGAGACGTGCGCAGCGGATGGTATATGTCATTGTTAAAGAGACATGTCAAATATGCCAATAATATATACCATGGCTTATGTTAGTGGTTGTTTCATTGTTTAATCTATGGCCTGGTTTCATCATGGTGATGGATGAAAGTGATGCTTAGGGATCTGAGAAATTGTGAAAGCATACTTTAAAGAATTCCTGCACCTAGTGAAATCATCTGGACATAAGGAAAGGGTTTTTTTTTTTTTTTTCTTGCGTAGACTAGCAGAGATTATTGACTCAAAGTGTTGTGACGTTCAACTTAACAATTTAAACCACCCTACCTTTTCAGCACTCACATTGGTTTGATTTTATAAATGGATTCTACATTTTTACAGTCTTTCTGCTCTTTTCTTTTTGCGATGAAGAAGTAAATAGCTGGCATGTAGAAGACGAAAAGGTTTATGTGTGGAACGGAGATTACAATTGTAAAGGGTATTTGCTGTGTATTTAAAGGTCAAAAGACTGTGGGTTTGCCTCTCTTTGTGCACCAATTATCGAGGTAATGTTGTAAGAGTATACAACAGAAGAAGACTTCTTGGTGACATAGTGTCATGTTGCATCATCGGATGTGTTCAAAGCATTTTTGAGCACCGCGTTTTATTTTCTCCAACTGTTTTGGTTGGAAGTGGCACAGTCTGTTTCTCTCTCTCTCTCGCTCCTGTACTCTGCGACGACAAGCAACGCAATCAAAACGCTTTTTAGACGGCGTTCCTCTCCACTAAACGATGGAATGAAAAGACTTCAGACATTTTCCTATGCAACTATGTTGAGCTTTGCTATGACAAAGTTAATCTACCATTGTTCAGCACCATTTTACACTGGAAAACGATATTACTACGTTTGAAAAGAATAAAAGAAGAAGGAAAGGATCACTCTTGCTGTTTTCAAATAAAAAAAAAAGCTGGAAAAATTATGGTGGTGTTGTGGCACCATATTTAAGGGGCATGTGACTTGAGGAAAAAAATGGTAAAGTCTGCCTTTGCTGCCACTTGCCATTGTGTGGGTTTAAAGTCAGCATTTTTTGTTACAGCAGAGAAATCTCTTTCTACCTTTCTCTGGTTCAATAAAATAACGAAACATATTACATGACAAATATTGATCTATTTCTCTCTTCTTTCTGGGTGTTCCTGCGTGTGTGTTTGTGTTTGTGTGTGCATGTGTGGTGTTCATGTATATGTGTGTGCATGCATGTTAAAAAGATGGTATAGTTTTGGTTGAGATGGGGATTCAGATTTTAACTTTTTGCTAGATAATTAGAAACCATGTGTGTGGAATATTAAAGAGGATACAAGTCTAAGAGGATCAAAAGTTTCATTTGATGACAATGGGTTTTGAAATGGCTGAGATATCCAAAAACAAAGCCAAACAAAATGGTCTTTATAAAAGGTGGATCCACTTTTAGTCCCCGCCGAAGGAGTTCGAGCAGGGGACTATGAAACGGGCTCCGTACGTGTGTGTGTCCGTGTGTCCGTCCGTCCGTCCGTGCGTCCGTCCATGTGTGCGTCCGTGTGTGATCAAAATCTTCAATTTGCTACTTCTCTGTCATTTATGAGCCAATTTTGATTCTGTTTGCTTTATATGATAGCACTACATGGGAGCTCTGAAACTTGTACACAGAATTTCAGTCGTGACCTTTGACCTTGACCTTTGATCTATATTGTACATTTTGCTACAAAATGCTACTCCTTCGCCATTTCTAACACGATTTCGATTCCGTTTGCTTTATGTGATGGCACTAGGTGAGGGCTTCAAAACTTCTACACAGAATTTTGACCTTTGACTTCTTTGACCTTTGACCTTGACCTTTGACCTATATTGTACATTTTGCTACAAAATGCTACTCCTTCGCCATTTCTAACCCGATTTCAATTCCGTTTGCTTTATGTGATGGCACTAGGTGAGGGCTTCAAAACTTCTACACAGAATTTTGACCTTTGACTTCTTTGACCTTTGACCTTGATTTTTGACCTGTATTGTACATTTTGCTACAAAATGCTACTCCTTCGCCATTTCTTACCCGATTTCGATTCCGTTTGCTTTATGTGATGGCACTAGGTGAGCGCTTCAAAACTTCTACACAGAATTTTGACCTTTGACTTCTTTGACCTTTGACCTTGATTTTTGACCTGTTTTGTACATTTTGCTACAAAATGCTACTCCTTCGCCATTTCTTACCCGATTTCGATTCTGTTTGCTTTATGTGATGGCACTAGGTGAGGGCTTCAAAACTTCTACACAGAATTTTGACCTTTGACTTCTTTGACCTTTGACCTTAATTTTTGACCTACATTTTTTGTACATTTTGCTACAAAATGCTACTCCTTCGCCATTTCTTACCCGATTTTGATTCCGTTTGCTTTATGTGATGGCACTAGGTGAGCGCTTCAAAACTTCTACACAGAATTTTGACCTTTGACTTCTTTGACCTTTGACCTTGATTTTTGACCTACAAATTTGTATATTGTACATTTTGCTAAAAAATGCTACTTCCGGCGGGAACATATATTACGCACCGCGTAATTTCTACTTTTCCTTGTTTTTGTGGATATGTCAGCCGTTTCAAAACCAATTTTCATCAAGAGAATTTGGAATTCCTCTTAAAATTGTATGCCCTTTATTATTTCATAAAAATGGTTTCTAATTATGTCACAAAAAGTTCAAACCTGAACTCCCATCTCTCCAAACTATGCAACCCCTTTAAGTTTGAATTGTTCTTAAGAATTTCAAGATGATACAAGTGATCTGAGCTCACAATATGCATCATAGACATGACTCCTAAGGTTTGAAAGGAATAAAACCCAAATATGTGTGGATTGAAGGAATGCAGCAATATAAGTGGAACACATCAGCACAGTGTGAGGAAAATCTGTTTAAAATTTAGGAATTTTTAAGTGCAGCCATCGCTGAATGAGAACTACTACAAAGCTTTATGATGTCAGAATGAGAACTACTACAAAGCTTTATGATGTCATGAATTGACAGTATGAAAATTTTAAGGAAATTCAATATATTTTCACTTTTCCAACATAATGACAGAGCAAGGGACTTACCTCTTGCAAAAAGCAGTGGGAATAATATGATATTACCCTTAATATGTGTCAATAACAAGTCCCGGGAATGATTATAGATTTTTATTTAAGAAAAAAAAAAGAAGGAATTTTGTGGAATTCTACTTTATAGCTCTATTATATTGTTAAACGTATATTATGAAGTCACAAACTGTAGTATCCGGCAGTAGCTGCACTGAAACTTCACAAATTCAAAACTTTTTAATGTATTTTCTGGTTTTCCTCAAACCAAGCTGATGTGGTCTACTGATAGTGCTGTGTTCACTCCATCCACATGTTTATTTTGATTTCATTTACCGTCTAAGAATATTGATTGACCTAGCAAAGTTGCTACATATTAACTGCCCCCACCCCCACTCTCATTAGTTCATTTTCACCATACAACTTCACACATCAGGGCCCTGTTTTATGAAGAGTTAAAATTGATTATATAGTTGATTTCAACTGTAAGTCTGTGGCAGCCTGTGTGGTAAGGAAATTTAAAATCGATTTTATCTTTTGATAAAACGGGGCCCAGAGGTACTGTCAACCTTCTGTAATGTTTCCTTCACTCCCTCTTATCTCTGTTTCCATTTTTCAGCTCTTCTCTCCATTCTTTCCCCTTGTGACTCACCTTTCTTAATGACTAACGAAGCATTTCTTCTCGGACACGTCTTGATATGATTTTCATACGCCACCTTTCTCTCTCGTCTCTCTCGTATACAAGGGCTGCAAAACGGGGGGTGGGGGCTGCAGTACCTCCTCCCCCCCCCCCCCCACACACACACACACTCAACTCTTTGGCTCGTTAACAACAAAACAAAACAAAACAAAACAAACAAAACAAAACTAAGCAGGAAATTCCAAAAGTTCCATCCTAAGATTTCCTTAGACACTGCAGACACTGCATCCTTAGATACAGTTTCTTCATTTGCCTTTTCCTTTCTTTGGTCAAAATTACATGTTATCTGGCACCCCAGACGAATCATGTCCTGAAGCAAGATTTTGAGCATAATAATTAATATAATTCATAATAGGGAGCTTTAGATTTTAGACACGCGGACGTTCAGAGGGAAAAAACATGTTCTGAGCGTGCGCAGAAGCGCACGTCAAGTCGCCTGAGTTTCTCACTACGCTTACTGGGCTATTTTTACGTCCGCACAGTTTGCAACGTAGAGAGCTACTTCATGCACCAATCATTATAAGGGGTCGCGATTTTATTTTTTATACGTCGCGTCCCAGCGTAATCTAAAGCTACTTTTCAATGCAACGCAGAGGAGAGGAGAACGTCCAGCGCACTCGTCGTCTCAAACGTCCGCGCGTCAAAATCTAAAGCTCCCTAATATACTAATCTGCCTCCGTACTAATAGGGACATCTCATCCCATCTCATACAAATCCACCCAATGCTCTTTAGACATCGTCAAGAGCATTGGGTGGATTTGTACTTTAATTGGGGCGAACCACGCGAGGGGTAATAACACGGTACGATGTGACTCGGTAAACACCGCTGCCTCACTTACAGCAGCATTATTCACTAGAAAACGATGAGGCAGTTTTGTATTATTCATTTTGAGATTGAACGATACCCCGCCGATGAGATGGGATGAGATGTCCCTATTAGTACGGAGGCAGATTTATTAGTAGTTTTGTTTGCACTTCAAAAGACACTGCATGTTAATGGCAGTACAGTTAGAAAAGGTAATTATTGTAATCGCTGCTTGCGGGATATTAGGAAACACTCTTAGATCTTATTCCCGTTCACCTCTCCTTAACATAGATGATGATGTATAGTGAATGAATGGATAGGTCCTTTGTTTGTGTGTGTATGTGTATGTGTGTGCGTGTGCGTATATGTATGTGCTTCTATATTAGGCCAAAAAAAAAAAAATGGTTTGTTTGCCCTTCGCGACCGACCGAAAATCACGGAAATTTCGGGTCGCGTTTTTTTTTTTTTTTTTTGCTCTTTCAAGTTTACTTTTTTCCACAAATTTCATCTTCTACAAATTTGTGAATGGTTTTAAACCCAAAATTATCCATTTTAAGCTAGAGAAAGAATAAAAAAAGTCTAAAAATGTTTGGTTTTTTTTCATCTCACCGACCCGTCGTAATTGTGGTCGGGCCGCGTCGGTCCACAGGCTACGTTTTATAGCATGCATTGCATGCTACAATGTAGCTACCTTTTTGGCTCACATGCGTGCACGCGCACGAAATCCAATCAATGCATGTATTATTATGCACTTAGTACAGGGCTGCACACTGGCGACCAGTTATTCGCGCTAGCTTGCGCATTGGCGCTGCTCACGCACTGCCATGCCATGCAATACATGCAAAGCATGTACAGTGTAACTGCTTTTCGTTTGCTTGCGATCGGCGGTCATGCCAAACAAGAAGCATTGATAGAATTAGAAGCGCACGCATTTCTGGGTCATTTTACTCACGATCCGATCCCGGCTTCGCAGCAGCGTGGCAGTTGACATGTTAGAACTAATTTACTTGTGTCGATTTTTAGAAAAGTAAAAACATATTCGATATTCAGCGATACAGTAAATGGATCTGATTGCGTTCAGTTTCGTTTTACACAGTCATTTCACAAATGAATATTTTCATTCGTTCAGAATGATCTCACAATGAAGATGGGCGCAAAAAGGATCACGAAATCGGCCCTTCCGTGTACTTTTTAAGAACGCATGCACAAAATGTGAAGAGATAATACTAGGGAGAAAAAAAATCATGAAATCATCGCAGTCCCGCTTACATATTTTAAGTAGAAATCGTCCCAAAAAGGATCATAAATTCGGCCGGCCGCGTCGTACACCTTTCAAAAGCTCATGTACGAAATGCGAAGAGATTATAGAGGAGAAAAAAAAAAAAAAATAAAGGACACATTTGGTACGTGCATCATAAAAGATTACAGCCGAATAAAAATTCATGAAATCAACGCAATCCCGTTGAAATTTGAGGAAATAATAGGCGCAAAAAGGATCTTGAATTCAGTCCTGCATGCCGTGTTGGTTATCAAAACGCTCGCACAAAATAATGCGACGAGATTATCGGGAGAAAAATAAAAAAAAACATATTTTTACCCTTCTGGTGCGTGCATTACAAAAGATTACATCCGAAGTAATTAATGAAATCGCCACAAACCCGCTGATATTCATTAAAAATAGGCGCAAAAAGGAACGTGAATTCCGCCGTGTCGTATACCTTTTAAGAACGCATGTACGAAATGGGAAGAGATTAGCGGGAGAAAAATAAAGGACACATTTTCATCCCCTTTTGGCGCTTGCATCATATAGATTACAGCCGAGTAGTAATTCATGAAAATTTCGCAATCCCGTTGAAATTTGAGTAAACAATAATAGGCGAAAAAAGAATCTCGAAATCGGCCCTGCATCATGCAGTGCAAATAGTTTTGAAAACGCATGCACAAATGCGAAGAGATTATCTGGAGAAAAATAAAGAACGCATTTTCAACCCTTCTGGTGCATGTATCACAAAAGATTACAGCAGAAATAATTAACGAAATATCGCATTCCCGCTGATATTTGATGTAGAAATAGGCGCTAAAAGGATTGTAAATTCGGCCGTGTCGTATACGCATGTACGAAATGCGAAGAGATTATAGAGAGAAAAATACAGGACACATTTCAACCCCTTTTGGCCCATGCATCATAAAGATTACAGCCGAATAATAATTCATAAAATCATCGCAATCCCGTTGAAGTTTGAGGAAACAATAGGCGCAAAAAGAATCATGATTTTTTGGCCGTGTCGTATATCTTTTAAGAACGCATTATACGGAATGCGAAGAGATTATGGGGAGATAAAGAACGCATTTTTCAACCATTCTAGGTGGTGCGTGCATCACAAAAGATTACATCCGAAGTAATTTATGAAATCGTCACAATCCCGCTGACATTTGAGGTAGAAATAGGCGCAAAAAAGTATCATGAATTCGGCCGTGTGGTACATCTTTTAAGAACGCACTTACGAAATTCGAAGAGTTTATCGGGAAAAAAATAAAGGACGCATTTTCAACCCCTTTTGGCGCGTGCATCGTAAAATATTACAGCCGAAGTAATTTATGAAATCGTCACAATCCCGCTAATATTTGAGGTGGAAATGGGCGCAAAAATTGCGAATTCGGCCCTGCATGTCGTGTACCTTTCAAGAACGCATGCACAAATGCGAAGAGATTATCGGGAGAAAAATAAAGAACCCCTTGTATCGCGTGCATCAGAAAATATCACAGCTAAAATAATTCATTAAATCATCGCAATCCAACTGACCACCAAGAGCAGGTTACGCAGCAAGTTCGTGCGCTGATGTTTAGAAAAAGTCACAAACGCATTTGATACAATCTGATTTTGTTCATTATCATTTTACACTAATTCACAAACAAACATTCTAATTTTTTTCCTGTCTTTAAATTTCTTGTGCAATAAATAATGCAAGTTTTAAAAAAATATTAATCTGTAAAATGTACATGGGGGGGGGGTACATCCATAAAAAACAAGAAAATAAGTTTGCAAGTCATTTAATGTTTTTTTATGTTGTCGTTGTTGACCGGTAAATTTTCTGTTCGGACCTGTAAAAAATGGTAAAACGGGGCATTTACCGGTCCGACAGAGACAGGTCGGACCGGCAGAAAAAATGGGTTAGTGTGCAGCCCTTCACAAGATGGCTACTTTTGCAGCATCCGTTACCAGCTGTCATGGCATCAAAACTGTTTGGAGTTCAGTTGCCAGCATCTCACTGGAAGGTACTTTTTTGGAGCTGTTTGCAAAATTTAACAAAGATGAACGTTAGAAGTGTTTGTCAGTGAGCGTTTCTGCCTCGCGTACCGGGCCCTGGCAAGACGTAAATTTGCAATGAATCTCTTGGAGTTTTGAGTGCATTGACATGGAAAAAAGGGTATACCCTGTATTAAAAAAAAAAAAAAAAAAAAAAAAAAAAAAAAAAAAAAAACAACCCGACCTACCGACCCTCTTGGGTTTTGACAATTAAGGGCAAACAAACACTTTTTTTTTTTTTTTGGCCTAATCATCTCGCTCCCTGCTTTCGGAGAGACGTGAAAGATAGCGGGCACTCACTGTCGACAATTCTAATACTAATTCTACGTCCCTTCCGTTTGGATTGATGGGCAAACAGACAATATTGTTCGTGCATGGACGGGATCAAACAAACTTCCACTTAAGCACATAAGTCCACAGCCACATCTCAGCAAGAGAAAAACATAATGAGATATGTTTGACGTATACGCAGTGTGGTTGTCAATATTGCGCGTTTTGAATAGTGGAGGTAAGGAAACCGAGCTTCAGCTACAATTATCTATTGGATACACTATGATGTCAGACTCATCCTTCGCAGCCGTTTCAGTCCCTCCAGGCAGAGGAGGGTATCGTCATTTCGCTTCTGTACAAAGGTCTACTGAGAATATTCGTAGACATTTCCACCCTCTCCCGCCATATTATGACTTCCTGAGTGTTCATAAACGCAACGACATAAATTTACAATGTCAAATATCAAATTTAATGATTGCTTGACAGATTGTAATTACACGCTTCATGGTTGGCACTGAATCATGCATTATTCAGCAATAACAGGCGTTTGAATATAAAATGTGACAGGTACAATTCAGCTAAAGCCAAAGGCTTGTTAAAATAGAGTGTACCCTTAAAAAAAATAAAATCATACACATATTGCAACTTAAATAATGATAAAAAGTTAGTGACAATATAAAAGATTACAGAGAGAATAAAACGTGCTAAAAGTAGGCACGAAACCAAAATAATAAAAGGAACTGACAATATCAAAGGAATATGGAGAGATATGAAACATACCAAAACAGGCACAAAAACGAAAACAAAACGAGGTTTCGAATGAGACTACAAGTATATACTATCGTAAGTAAAAGTAAGAGTTCGACATAGCCTTACCGATTGAATCACAAGTGAAGGACATACTAATATAGAATAATGATAGGATTTGAATTTGACGATTAGACTATGATGAAGAAAAAGCAAGAAGATATCGATTCTTTTTCTTGCATTGCGCAGAGGCAGCTTTTTAAAGATTTTCAGGAATTCCGGGGTTCCAAAACAGATGCGTGAAACTTTACAGAGTGCACGTGTGCTGGGATGAACTTTTAAAACTATAGGCCTGCTTATTATGGATAGATATAAGATTGATGCCGGGATTTTGTTCGTTTGCTTGTTTGTTTGTTTGTTTGTTTGATGTTGTTGTTTGAGTGAATTTCAATATGGCGTTTGAGATGATTAGTGAAAAAAAGGTGGAAGTTTATTGTGGACGAACTTATGCATAAACATTCCCGTCCTATACAAAACTAAATCAGACATAGCTAAAACGTCGAGGGCGTGGAAATAGGTCATGTGTAACATGCGCACGGTAATGTGAGCCGGTACAAAGACGAACATCCTGCTTCTATAGCATCGCTAATTTCTTTAAAAGGCAAGCAGATGCACGGCCCCATATGAGGTTACAATAGGCCTAATTGTAGCCGTGCATCCTCATAAATTCCTCTTTCGAAGCGTCTGTATGTTGGATGGTCGTTAATCTTTTTTCTTAAACTGGAAATAGAAGCGCAGGTTGTTGGTTTTTTTTTTTTTCACAGTCATCTTAAATTTTCCAAAACATATTAACCATTATAACCCTGTAACCCTTTCAAAGAGCATGGTGGTAAGAATAAACCCGAGTTTGGTCTTGTCTCAACAAATGTAGGGCTCGTCTCTCCGTAAAGGACTTTTGTCCTTGACAAATAATGTCACCGTCGGTTCGCGGAGCCCGATGTCGACATACCCAAACGTGCTTGTACAGTATAACTAAGAATAATAGGGCCGTCAAAAATCGACATCAGTGATTCTCAACTTTGGTGTAAAACAGTCGTTTCATAACATTATTGTATATGCGTGTATGTATGTGTTTATGTTTGTGTATAAGTATGGCCTACAACCTGACGATGGTGCATGTTTGTTTGTTTGTGTGTGTGTATGTGTGTGTGTGTGTGTGTGTGTGTGTGTGTGTGTGTGTGTGTGTGTGTGTGTGTGTGTGTGTGTGTGTGTGGTATGTGTGTATGCAATCACATTGGTTGCAGTGTGGTGCGATGAAGGTTGTTCAAAGTTTATGACATTTTTCATTTAGCATGAATATGCACGCCATATAAACGTAAACTATTCGTTTTACACATTGTTTTCTTAATCTAGTATTAAGTAAAAATTCTTGAATAATCTCAGTATTTGTATATCTATGATGTTCTCCCTTATGCTAATCTTCCACAAGAGTGGTCAATCCAGTTCTTGTTCAGTTTGTGTTGTATTTTCTAGCCAACCCGGCTCGGTGCGTTCAGCAAGCTTCTCGGTCGCAAGGGCACTCAAGGACCGTTCCAATACCCAGTCGGGTCAGGGTAATTCGAGACCAGTGGTAATGAAAGATGCTTATTCGACGGTCAAATAAAGAAAAAAATCGCACAATATGACTTCAGTGTGAATACCACTTTGTTTAATAAACAAGCAAATAATTTGTGCCGCATGCTATGTGATGGTGAAATGGAAAACATAAGAAGATTAGACACTATAGGGTAAAACCTAGTACAAGTCGTTTCAACAAAATTAGCAGCAGAGCATTATGTTCAGTACACCACCTAAGCATGCTAAGATGCTTCTTGATAATGCCTTCGACATCTTTCCTATTGGATGATTTAGTTAAGGCAAGAATATATAGACTGTAAAGAACGTATAGACACATAACAAAATCAGATATAACACACGTGCTTACAAGAAGAAGAAGAAATCTGGCCTCTATTTATAGTCGGTTTCGTTTCACTACGGGAATACGAAATAATTACCTTAAAAATCTACTACATTTAGACAATCATTGGTAACTATTCATTTCATTATTTTGATGCAACTATTCGACAATTTGATCATTATCTTACAATGCATTAACATATCAATAAAATTTGTATAGTATATCAGTGATGGTGAAAGCATACACTCATCAAAAATTAAAGTGAATACTTTTCAAGTTTATAGTTGTCCTTTGTATCGATCTACCAGGTTGATAACCGATTAAATTAAACCTTAATATATTATGGTATACAATACATTCATTTTTATCTAAATCTTCTATGAAAAATATTAACTAAGAAAGTGTTCACTTTCTTTTTTATGTGTGCTGGGTGTATTAAAACAAAACATCGAGCGTAACAAAATGGTATAATGGCTAGAAATTGTATTCAATTACGCATCTTTACCACTTAAAATGATAAATTAATAAAAGGAAATAACAAACATAAAAACGGAATGAAAGAAGAAACGAGCGGAGAAAAATTGACAGGGTAATAATGGGAAAAGACAATTTGGGATTGAAAGTGGGAAAGGGTAGATTGATAAAGTGATATGATTTGGATAATAAGCCAGTTCATTAGTTACAACCTGACAACCTGAGCAGGTGTCGAATAAGGTCATAATCAGACCTTTTGAAACTGACGTGTTACTGAGGTATTTAAAAACCGTAATGGCATTATAGTCTTCATGAAAACTGTGTTTTGAATATCCATTGTATGAACTAGGTACATAATCAAATCGGAATGTACAGGAGAATGCGAATACTTTTCAACTAAATTGAAATAAAACGGTTATTCATGCTGCACTTATACATGGAAATTACCACTTTCCTGTTTGGCTGGTTTCAACTGCTCTTGTAATCAAAAGATAAATCCATGTTTTGTGAAGTCTGTGGTTCAGAGGTCGTTGCAGGCCATTGCTAACTGAAAACTGACGTCTTGTGAAAAGACGGTAGCATATTGAATACATTAGTCGGGGTCACGGAATATGTTCGTTACTAATACTCCGAATTGTTCGTTAACCTTAAAATGAAGTAAAGCTCATCATTCCGAAGGTTCGTTATTTTGGAACAAAAAATCCTAACATTGTAAATGAAGTAAAGGCCCGGTCCCACTGCACTTACGGATGCAAAGAGGATGTAAAACGTAAAAAAAAAAAAATCTTGCCATCCGTTGGAAAACGCTACGCATCCGCTGTGTACTCATCGCATACGTGTACATACGCTCTATCCATCGAGCATCCGTCCACTAAGATTTCATCCGCGCATTTGTACATTGTTTATATTGTGTGCTTTGTTTGTTTTATGGTTGCATAAAAAAAATAAAAAGAGAGAGAAAAAAAAAAGATTTTTTATCCGCGCAAAAAGTTTTAAGCTGCTTAAAACTTTTAGAACGGATGAACTTTCCGCCGTGTACGATGTAAATCCGCAACATACGAGCAACAAACGTTATATGTCCGTTATCATCCCTTAAACGTCCGCTGTATCCTTTCTGCATCCTCTGGGCATCCTCACAACTCACATCCGCTGCAGCTGAAAACGGAAAGAGGGAGGAAATATATGGTACATGGAACGTCTATACATCGTTAATAGCACGGAAATAGAAAGGATGTAAGCGTATGCATCTCGTATATAAAGTATTTGGAACGGACAAAGCGTTTGTTTCTGTTAGGCGTACGTGATGCATCCGCTTCATCCGCTCTGCATCCGCTCTTTCCGCTATGCGTCCGTTTCGCAATTATCTCCGGAAACCCCTTCGGAGCTGTCATCCCCTTCCATCCGCTTTCATCCGCTAGGCTTCCGATGAACATCCGTTTAACATCCAAGCTACATTCTACCCACGTCCGTTTATTTTCCGTTCTGTTTTCGCCAATTTTCGCCAATTTTGTCAATTTCTGGAGCGGATGAAAGCGGATGGAGCCATCCCCGAAATTTTGCTCGTCCGCTGTGTCCTTTCTGCATACGTTCTGTGTCCATCGGCCAGTGGGACTGGGCCTTAAGGTTCGTTAATCCGAAAATATGAAAAAGGTGCGTACTAACGAACTTTTGAATCTACGAACCTATTTCATTTTCGGATTAAAGAACCTTTAGAACAAGCGCGCCGGAACACTTCTGGTTTTGGGGGGGCAAAATCTCAACGGGGGCACATTTTTATGTGACGATGTGAGATCCTCGGCGCAGGAGCGAAGCGAGCGAGCGGGGGGGTGGAAAGGGGGACCCCCCCCCCCCCCCACTATAGGGAGCTTTTGTAAAACAGGGTACAAACGTCGCGTTTATAGACCATTTAAAAGCACATTTCTAAGGAATTAAACACAGTGAAAAATAATCAGTGCGAAGGACTATGATTATTACATACGGGAGTACATAATAATGTGATGGTGTGAGATCCTCGGCGAGGGAGCGAAGCGACCGAGCGGGGGGAGGGTGTGGGAGGGGGGATACCCCCTCCCACGGTAGGGACTTTTTGTAAAAACAGAGTATAAAAGTCGCGTTTATAGAGAATTTAAAGCAAATTTCTAGGGAATTAACATATTGAAAAAAATAAGTTGGAAGGACTATGATCTTAACATACGGGGGTATATTATGTGAGGGTGCGATCCTCGTCGAGGAAGCGAAGCTACCGAGCGGGGGAGGGTGTGGGAGGGGGATACCCCCTCCCACGGTAGGGACTTTTTTGTAAAAACAGAGTATAAAAGTCGCTTTTATAGAGCATTTTAAATTAAATTTCTGAGGAATTAAACATAGTAAAAGAAATCACTGCGAAGGACTATGATAATAACTTATATGAAAACTTTTCATTTTACTATAAGTACAGGCAGAACGAGCGAGCCACTTTCACTTTGCAATTTATGTGAAATGTACTCATTAAAAGATTAAACGTGATCGCATCGTTCGAACAATAAAAAATATTCTTATACTGCTAAAAAGCAAAGAAGAAAATGAAAAATGTAAGGTTTACTAAAGGTATGTTTCAGCGGGCACACTCAAGGACACGAGGCTACCATCTATACATTAAATTTACTCTTAAGTTAATAGATACAATAATGTATGTTGTTAGTGTATGGCGAAAATTTTTGCATTTTCAATTATGAAATTACAACATTTAGACAAGAAATATGCCTTTATTGTTCATTTTGATCTTTAAATCAGTGATTAATTATTTGTTACAGGGGGCACTTTGGGGGGGGGGGGGGCAAAAACTCGTTTTGCCCCCCCCCCCCAACATTTTGTTTGGGGGGGGGGGGGCAAGTGCCACCCCTGCCCCCCAGCTTCCGGCGCCCTTGCTTTAGAATAACGAATATTCGGAATAATGAACTGCAACGGTTAGTTCATCGGCATGAATTGCAGACTCTCATCCCTCCACAGGCCAAATAGTAAGGATTTCCCCGAGACTGTCCTCGATCGTGACGACCGCAAAAGCACCGACAAACCCGTTTACTTTGGCTCACATCAATGCGGTAATGAATGAAGATGCGACATCAATACCTCTACAAAGTTTCAATTGGTAATTTGCATTTAGATTTGCACCTTCAACTGGAGAAACCACTCATCAAATTAACATATTCAAGAACGTCATAGAGATTGTAAATATACAAACATACTAATGATCCTATTTAGGAGATTTCTCTCCTGAGACTTTTGTCAGATAAATGATAGGTATTGGCGATCTTATTTTGGTAAATTTTGGTAAATTATAGCTTCAGAATTCATGAGACGATAATACTATGTTACCCTATAAAGGTAAGGTGAATTGTTATTGTGCTTTATATCAGCTACAAACGCTGGTCATGGGTTCGGCGTTGTTCGGTGAGGGCCAAGCTGTTACTTGCTCTCGACCGTTGTCTCCGAGACGCGTACGATATCCAGGTTCTCGGTCGACCGTGCAAGATGTATTTGAATGACCGACGAAATTGGCGGTTTGAAATTGCATACACACAGGGGTTGAGGCAAGAGTTAAAGAAACCGAACCAGGTGAAAACTTCCTCAGTGGGGGAATGAAAAGAGTAACAACTACGAAAGGCGCAGATTACAAGGTTTACGAAAAACGGAGACCAGCAGAGGAGAAAAAGACCAATAATGGTGCCGAGCGTGATCAACGCTTTCACGTCAGAAGCATTCTGATTGCTGACGCGTATTTCACCCGTGGTATGTTCGTCGCACCCTCCATGGCGTTTACTCGCGTCGAGGTGGCCGCTGCGTAACTTTTTGGCGCGATTCCTGACGATCAGGTAGACACGCGCATACACAGTGACCATAACTATACTGGGGAGGAAGAAATCCAAACACGACGACACGATGGAGAACGTAGCATTGTAAGAATGGTCGCAATAGTAAAATCCGGCAAGAGTCCACCTTGAGCTGCCAGTGTTTCCCACTGACTCAGACTTCCAAACTAAACTTGATGTGGAGTTGTGGCCAGTCGAAGGGCCATTCGAGTGCCAGTCCAGATAAACTGGTATACAGGTTTTGGCAATGATCACTAACCACAAGGTAGCAATCGTTGCTATAGCAACGGTGTTTGTCATCCATCGCTTGTATAAGAAGGGTTTCTTGATGTGTAGGTAGCGGTCGATGCTAATCAAAAGCAGGTGCCAGAGCGATGCAGAAGAAAACACGATGTCTGCACCTATCCAGGCTTTGCAGAGGACATCTCCGAAAATGCCTGAAGGGATGAGGTCGGTAGACAGCGACACCGGCATGACAAGGAGGGCGACAAGGAGATCGGCCACTGCGAGAGAACTGATGAAGAGATTGCCGGGTTTTCGGAGATCGCGATCGATGGCGATGGCTATGCAAACCAACAGATTGCCGAAGACGGACGCGATGATGATAAAAACGAGGACAGCGTCGATTAGTGGCACCCAAACCGTTCGCCTCGCCTCGTCGTCTCCGATCTGGAGTGGATTCGACATAGTGATATTCCCATCTATTAACATCCTCTTACACCGGTTTACGTTCTCCTTTCCTAAGAGGGTTGAATTCTTCTTAAAATTTCAAACGGATGAGGAGTACGAGTGAATCGATAATCAGTCCTCGGTCACTTTGAACAGAGTGATCACTGGATTAAGGTGGCAGGCTATACTGTGTGAAATCATCCGATCAACGCAGGTTTTTTCCAACCGTCGCTTTCTCTTCGGCCTAATTACACGAACGCGTCCCATCCCTCTCTCGTCCATTTATTCATCATAACGGCTCTATGAATAAGATATAAGCGGCTGCACGAACACGATGTGTGTGTTGGGGGGGGGGGCAATGATGAAGGTATTGAAAGAGGGGGCTTCATGCAAAATTTCGGCGTCTAATGACGTTGTCAAGTTCTTGTCCATTTTGACAACGACTGTAATAAAGTTACAACTTTTTCTCTTTTCTCCCAATAATCATCCATTCCGGGTCAAAGACGGCATCACCCCACTGGTCAATCCAGCTTTTTTCCTTGATGTTCCTTCCATGGTATTCACACCTGGTGAAAGAAAAGAATAAGCACAAAATGATGCGTATGAAATGCATGCTAACTTTGTATCAATAAGCCTACAGTAAATGCTTCCATTCACCACAGTGGTTATTTCGGCGGGAATTTTGCTGCCTTCCCGCTGTAGATGTCAATGTCGACTGCAAGTACAGGGTTATAATCATATTTCAAACTACTACAGTACCACTACAGTCCTGCAGTTTACTTATGCATTTACTACATCATCCGGGTTGTTTCCACTTCCAATCGTAAACTATAGGCGAATCGAAGATGGCGAAATGGTACAGTAAAAGTCACTGCCTTTCTTTTCATGATTACAAACTAGACCTTGACCTAGATTAAAATCATACAGTGAGCGCGGACGGGAGATGAACTTACTGGTATGTTGTCTGATGCTTTGTCCTGCAGACTGCGTGCAAGCAATTGAAAGACATTACTCTTTTGATGTAATCACCAAGTGACTGCAGCCAAAATGAACGGGCAAGAAGATATCGAGACACTGTATTACCGTTAATCGGAGTATATACGTGCCCTATGTGAGCTCCACTTGTCGTGTCCACTGAATGGAATGAAATTCTCAAGTTCATATCACTGTCAAATACGCCGTGGTCTCGGGGGATCTAATGAAGCGACTAGGCGGAGACGTTCATGAGTGTTTGCAGTATGAATTTAGCTTTTATTTATAATCCATGATAGGGGTTGGAGTACCATCGCATTCTGACTGAAGTATACCCATTGGTGTCGGTGTCTGTGTCTGTGTCTCCACATTCGGTATTTCTTTTTATACCACGTGGGGTACAACACATAATATTGCATAGGACTGAAACATGGAAGTGACGTCTTCTCATTCTAGACGTTTGGTTTGCACAACACTGACTTAGGGATTATGTATACATATGTATATCAATGACTATTATGCCTTCTTTATCACATTACTATCATCATCATTATTATTATTGATTAATAATAATGATGATAATAATAATAATAATAATAATAATAATAATAATAATAATAATAATAATAATAATAACAATAGTAGTAGTAGTAGTAGTATTGTCATTATCATTATCATCATCATCAGTATTACTATATTACTAACGTTATCATATTCATTTCAATATTGACTTACAAATTTTGTAATTACTACCTTTATAACTATCTTCACCATCGTTATCATCTTAGTGGTCAGGGAACATCGATAAAAGGATAATACTCTTTCAAATGAGTATTGCTACACCAGGATCATTGCCACTGATCTGAAAATAACGAGGGTCGTGGAAATGAAAATGAAATTAAAGTGGTGATCGCATCACCATGTCGGCCTTGTTTCCTGCTCGAAGAATTTGTCATGAATCATCGCCCAAGCTCATCCAGAAAAGGCAATTGCTTTTTCAGTGAGATTTTCGTGTGCAAGAGAAGACAAGATGGGATGTATAGTTGCGTTTGCAATTATGCATCCATGAAATTATGTGCGCGATTCCTTAAATGCACTTTAACACAATTTGTACTTGATATGCACTTTCGTTCAATTACGCTTTTTAGAAAAGCGCCGCGTGTTTAGTTTAATCTCTTTTATTCAACGAGGTATACTCGGTTAAGTTGAATATAGTCATCAGCAATGTTGATCTTTTTATTTAGCTATCATTGATTCAGGTGTATAATTTTCATACGCGAGTGTGTGATTGATCAATACATTAGACATTGCATTATGAAAGAGATCTCAGCACAAGTAATGTTTGACAATTGATGATTATTTCATACAAAATATTTTCATAATCCTCCAGTCATTAGTCATCCATCGTTGGTGTGCTCATACAGCTGTGAGCCACTGGGCCTTGGGAATCTCATCACCAAATGTTTACCATCTGCTTTTCTTCTCAGTGACAAATACAAATTAAAAAAAAATGTTATTGTACATTCGCAATTTGTCAGCTTCTGCCGGGCAAGGTATAAGTATGTTTTTCATGCATTTCATATCAGCAATTGAAGTTTGAAATAAGTTCCCACACATACACACATACACACACAGTTTGCCTACATTAAACGAAATGTACATCTAGCATACGAAAAGAGAGAATCAAAGCATAAAAAGTCTGAAAATCCTCACAAATCCTCTTAAACCCAAGGATTTTCCATGGTTTCTGGATGACCTGGTGGCCATGATAGTGTATATACCTTAACTCCAGGACCTGTCTTTGCGGCATCAGTGCCTTATAGGGGTAAAGATCAGTAATGCATGGTAGCAAAATGAAAGATGACATGTACCTCATAAAGATAGTCTGATTTTTGTCGGGGTTGCATGATGAGACACATGGGTGAGATCATCTGGTAATCTATTTATGATTTCTGGTGATTTTCAGTAAAATAAGCCAAACGATGACTTATCTACAGCTACCTTCTACCCCCTACGCATAACACGGAAATCTCGTTGGTAACATGACGTGACGTACTGAGTGTAAATTTCGCACGACGTGCACCTTGAGTACAAAACTTGACGTATCCCGTTTATATTTTAGCCATTTCTGAACCAATTTCTTTCAAACAAACGTCGTACGTGCTCGAAATTATTCTTTGCACATTAATTCATGTAGTAATCATAATTTCTGCTGTCAAAGTAGTTAACTATCCAAAGTGTCATATTTTCCACTTCTGATGTTCCGCTTTAAGTATAGATAAAATAAAATGCATGAAAACAACCACCAACGCCTTTATTAACCCCTACGATATACCCGCTTTGATGTTACTCTTTAATATTGGTCAACATTTATAAAGAGAGAGTGAGAGAAAAAAAAAAGTGGGAATACACTAGGAGAGAGAAGAAGGATCGAGTTGGGAGAAAGACGGTTAAAAGAATTAAGAGAGAAAGGGAAAGACGATAGCTGATATTCGTTCAAACCTATTTCATTTCTGCAAAATTTCAGGATTTTTTTTTTTTTTCGTACAGGTCATGCATGTTATGCTGCCTATATTGTCTTTCTGTCCCACGTCCATGGAATTTTACTACATGTGAAATGGCTGAATTCTGACATGATCTGGCTTTACGAGAAGATAGAGAGTGCATATCGTATGACGATTAGGCCTACGACCATACATTCAGAGAAATGTAATTCCATAATGCCAATATACTTCCTCTCTCTACCAATTATTTTTTACGACATGCTGTCAACCCTATTTTGAAAAGATGTCGATTAACAAATGAGTGCTAATTTCGTCATTCTCTCAGAGAACTAAACAAACGTATATAAGTACACGTTAAGATTAAAAATGCATCTGTTTGCGTATGGTTGAGTGTGTGTGTGTGTGTGTGTGTGTGTGTGTGTGTGTGTGTGTGTGTGTGTGTGTGTGTGTGTGTGTGTGTGTGTGTGTTTATGTGCTTTGCTGAAAAATGCACTGAGTTACATTGTAATTAACAATGCCTGAAGAGACTCAATAATGATCGTAGTCAGAAATTTGCACAATATGATTCACGATCTCTTTTTTTTTCAGTATAAATAAGAAGGGGATCGTTCGCAATGATCTAGACAAAAAGTCTCCCTCACCCCCCCCCCCCCTCCTTCTCCTTCCCTCAGAATGAGACGAACATTTTATTAATAACCCAACGCCTCATCGTCTTCTATTTCTCAAAAGTAAATGTGGACCCTTGTATAATACCTGTAGTCAATTATGTCGCTGGCGCGGTGACGATGGTGCTGGTCCGTCTTTGGGAGCTTCGCAAGAAAAAAAAAAACGGTAAAAAGGGGATGAAGAAGAATCCATAGAAAAGCACTTCTCTAATGAGAAAGCCGAGCACATCATGATGTTTCTAGAACAATGATTATTACTTTAATGATGACTATCAATCTATCAGAGCATAAGGAGAGAAAGAAAGAGAGGGGAAGGGGAGGGGGAGGGAAGAGGGGGAGGGAACGGGAATGGGAAAGCATTTCATTTTGTCTGTATGCAGTTCTGAATATCTAGTAAAGGACCACAATATTAAAGATCAAAATTCTGGGGCTTAATCCTATCACTCTTAGTCTGAACACAACCTTTAGATACATTCATTTCAGTCATGAAAATGGGCTAGTCTATTAATATCATTGTGGGCGTTGGGGATTGTAATTGCTGTTTTGTGCTGGTATATACAGGGTCATAATCATTTTGATAGGTTTGAGCTCTCAAGAAAAGTGTTTTTTTTTTTTTTTTTTAAATCATGGCTCATCCTTTGTTGTCTGGGATTGCATGCGGGGACCGGAAACGTGTGATCATACCGTGCTTTTGTGCGAAAAATATTGATCGTGTCATAACTCTGTGCTCGATATTTCGCATTCCACGTAATGGAATATAATCTAGCATGTATGTTACCCAGCGCAATACATGCATGTTGTTTCAACAAATTCTTATTTCTATTTCAGTGGAGCAATACTGTTTACAGTCAAATATCCCTTTTAAAGTTTTGGCAGAAAATCGAAGGCGGCTTTTTAAACAAACAGACGCACGTCCAAACGTATGTCCAAACACATCTCACGTTAAATCCAAAAGACAGATTTGTAAATCATATCACTGTTGCTTGTCTTGAAACAATCAAGTTCCAAGCCGGAACCTTAGTAAGTACATATTTTTTCTTACAGGTGCATCAAAAGTTTAGTTTTTCTACCAACCTGTAAATGCGTCCACTGTACCGTTGGGATTAACAATAAAGATCCCAAAGGAGAGATTCATACTTTGACAACGAGTACTAGCTCACAATGCGATCCCAATATCCCATTATATACAAATGCTCTTTGACCGCATGGACAATGAGTAGGTCCTTGATACCGTCGCCAATATTCAAGACAGGTAAATCTTCAGAAAATAACCTGATATCACTTTGCTGCTGATGTAACGTGATGGAGCCTCTTGTCTTTCCGGTTGCGTGTTCATAGCAATGATACGAAACGTTATGTAGGTGATTAACAGAGTTGATTAACATTTATCATTCTCTTCGATGACATTAATTAAGTCTCGTGTCACGTTGATTTGCGTACATACCTGATCATTTTCTTGTTGCCTGTAACGCCCTCCGGCAGGGCTCCGGCATTCCAAGACGGCACACCGAAATGTTATACAGTCTGTAATCTATAATTCAATTGAGTAGATATCGTAGTATTTCCACAGTCATCACCATGAGAATACCACTTTCGTCCTCACATAGATATCACAACCTCCTGGGATGTTCTCTTCTATACTTCACGATAGGAATCCCATTCCTCAATTTATCTCCTTTCTTTCTCTCCTGCTCAACTGTTTCTATGGACGACTGAATAAAAAGATCATGGTCACAATCATAATCAGGGTCATCTGTCCTGAATGACATGATTCATCTGGACGTGGCCGTCTCGCGACATATATATATATATATATATATATATATATATATATATATATATATATGATTATACATGTATATATATATATATATATATATATATATATATATATATATATATATATATATATATATGATTATACATGTAGTAGGACCATGGAGGTATAAAGACCTATGCGCTTTCGCTCTCGGCGGGGTTCATCGGGATACCACCTGTTACGTCGATTATACTTGTTCAAGTTTGTCTTCCCCTATATCTTTCTTGGGCAGATAACGAAGTACAGATAATGGTAATTGTGTTAGAAAGTATCATCGACCATGAATGTAATATAATATGCACGTCGATGCCTTTTCTTTGGGTGTGTGTGTGTGCGTGCGTGTGTGTGTGTGTGTGTGTGTGTGTGTGTGTGTGTGTGTGTGTGTGTGTGTGTGTGTGTGTGGCTTTGCACCGCACAACGTTCATAGGCGGAATCGTTCCTATGCAAAAGTAATTACATTTGGGCCCAGGGCCCTGGTTTATGAAGAGTTAAAATTAATTATATAGTTGATTTCAACTGTAAGTATATTGCAGCCTGTGTGGTAAGGAAATTTAAAATCGATTTTATCTTTTGCTAAAATGGGGCCCAGGTTTCCGTTCTCCTCACAGTGTTGCTATCATCTGAAGTGCCCCGCTGTTCATACATCACGTCCTCCTTCCATCTGACAACTCTCTCCATTTTCCATTACCCTAAACTCAAGGTTGGGTATAGGGCACTCACCCAATTTTCAGTAATCTACAAGTAGTATGCGCATTGAGAAGTAGTTAATTTCCCTGTGTTAAATCCCCTAAAATCCTTGTGTTACGCTAAGCCATTCGCGATGTTTACACAGCATGTTGTACTCTCCAGTTAGACATTTGCACCCTCAGTTCCTCATAAAAATACCGACAGTCGAAGCAGATCCTTTATACGTGCCAATCCATTATCGTATAGTTTTATGTCATTTCGCTTATTATTTCCATCAAATGATTATAACATTTTGATATACTCGCACATGCACATTTCACGACTTTTATGATCCATTCACGCAGAGGGGAATTTATTCTCCTTTTATTACACTTCTTTTCATTTTATTAATTGATTCGCCAGCGGGTATTTTGGAAGGCCTGTACCCATACTCCCTCGTCTTCCATGTCTGTTACCCGACGAAAACAAACACCCTAAATATTTCATTTTCAGTATAATTAATT
Organism: Diadema setosum; assembly: GCA_033980235.1. NCBI lineage: Eukaryota > Metazoa > Echinodermata > Echinoidea > Diadematoida > Diadematidae > Diadema > Diadema setosum. The sequence continues at coordinate 8,240,358 of CM067068.1, forward strand.
TCCAAACAGAATTCATGAAGATCACTCAGTGCAATAACGTAATGTCAGTGAGTGGTGAAGACGCTTTGAAAGCCCCGATTAAAGGCTCAATGCAGTGGGGCAAAAGCAATTATTGAAATGCCCGGGGGCAAAAGTGGGCCATGAAATACGCCTGTATTGTGATCTGCTTTTCCCCCTTATATCATATTTCAACATATTGTTAGAACTGTGATATTTTTCCCCTTAGGTCTCATCCGAAGGATATTTATTTTAATCTTTCAGGCAGCAACGCCGGATAGTCTACATAACCCCCTCCCCCCAACAACCCCCCCCCCCCCAAAAAAAAAAAAAAAACCAACCAACCAACCAACCAAACAGACAAAACAACAACAACAACAACAACAAAAACTATAAAAAAAAAAAATTCCTAGTTTGCCTGACCATCGTAGGTGGCGTAGTACCTCGACCTCGAAAAAGAGAGGCGAGTGGCGCTTCACTGCAAAACTAAAAGATGGCGCCACCCATGAATAGACGATCGACCGTCAGGACGAATTGTAGAGAGAAATGCTCTGCAGATTCACGAGCGATGGAAGTCAAGGACAGACTTCGCCTCAATTTTGAATCCATTATCAATAAGGTATTTAGTATTATAGTAGCTGTGATTCATAAACGCATATTGCGCAATGTTGTCATATAAGCAAGCGAAAGCGGTGGCCGCTGTATTTGTACAGTCCCATATACTGATATTTGAGTTTGTGCATGCATCTAGCTCAAATTTGTCTAACCAACTTGAACTTTGAACATTCTATTTCTAAAAAAGTCAGGGTTGCAAATAGTGAACATGAAGAAGGAGTAAGAAATGGGTGGTTAACCTAAGGGCTGTTTTGTTGTAATAGAAAAATTTCAATTTTGAGTGTTCCTTTGGCTTTGGCTTGCTACTCTGCTCAGATTAAGTCAGAATGCTAGGTGTGGAAATAAATTAAGTCACGAGTGATGAGTAACGTTAGAAAGAATAAATTTAAATCCTAATTTAACCGTTACCGCTAGTATAAATTTAGTAATTTAAAGATCTTTACTAGGTACGCCTAACGTTAGACTCTCCACTCCAGTAATTTTGTTACTAGACTAACAATGACAATAGTTAACATGACTAGACATAAGTTGTTTGTCCAAAGTATGAATTTTAATCATGTAAATTTCAGCTAATTATTGGCTTCATAATCATAAATGAATCTTACAATTCCATGCGATGGACATAGAATCTAGTAGTAGGGGCCTAGGCCTAATAATGTGAATACGGGGTTAGATTAAGATACCTGTCTAAAGCTTCATCATGTTATGTATTCCACATCTGCATCAGCAGCATCAAGTTGGAATGCATTCCCTTCAATTTCTATGCATAAATTTGCATTCCATCTTTTTTCTTGTCTTTAAAGTATGACAAGCCCTTTGAAGATTCTCCAGTTGTGGACCTCAACCAGCTGGCAGTGGATAATGAAACTGGTAAGGTTTAAATTTATATGCACATCCTTCTAAAGTAGGTATTAAAATTCATTTTATGACACAAAAACCCACACCAAGATTCGACCTCCCATGCCCAAACTTGACTCCACGCAAAAGCAAAGGTTTCTACATGTAGCAGGCAGTCAAATCTTGGACGCCGTTGTGATCGAATTATGGGCGGCTTGCTTCGTATTAGTGCACGGGTACCCATACCAAAATTTGACCCCTGTGCCAAATCTAAACCCTTGTAGAATGGAAAGATTTCTACGTGTAGCCGGTGGTTGAATTGTGGATGGTGTTATCTTCAAATTTTGGATAGCTCGCATATTACATGTATATTGTTACATTGTTCTTAGGAGTCAGTTGTTGTTGTTGTTGTTGTTGTTTTTTAAATCTCTGAAGCATTAAAACAGTTTGATTATTACATGATGACCGTAAGTACTTTCCAAACATTTCTGGCAAGTTGTCTGTCTACATGTATCTGTCCAATTCTTCTTCGTTCTTGTGTTTTATTCTGGAAATTCATTGGTGCATGTAACAAGTATTTTAACAATGTTGGCAGTTCTGCTTATCAACTTCACTTCTACTTCTTCTATTGCTACTCCTGTTGTTTGTCGTTGACAATATTTGTTGATGATCATGCAGGGATGTGAGAGGGAAGTTTGATATGATTTGAGCCTTTTTTTTTTTCTCTCTACCAAAAACACACTTTCAGATATGTTTTTTCGTTTTTCTTTTTTTTTTGAGTTAAAATAAAAGTGTTTGAAGGTCATTTGCAGCATTTTCTATAGTTCAGAACTTTATAAAATGTTGTTGATTTAACTTGAACATGCCATGTCTTTCATTTTTTGTTTGTAGAATCTCAAAAGCTGAACTTCTTTCAGCCGTTTGGATGGACTGTCCTCGCAACTGATCTGAAAAAAGGTAGTGTTGTATTCATGTACTCCTTGATGTATCTTAAAGATCAGGAAACATTCCCTATGAAGTACATACCTTGTTCTGACAGTGATAGAAATGTATTTTTCTGAACAAAAAGTGGATCACAGGAATTAATGTTATTCTCCATTGATTATCATCATGGCACTCATTTCATACAGTGTACTTTAGAAGGAGGTTCAAGGGATGGAGTCACAACATTCTTCAAATTCATGAAATGAATTCTTATTCTTATTGAATTCTTATTGATAACATTCTTATTGAATATTCCCTTTGATCCCATGTTTGATACCGTCACTCAAAAATATTTGAAGTATGTGCCAACCTTGATCTTCCCTGCTGATAGAAAGACAGTGGATTCATGTCTAATTGCATAATGACCAACCACTCTCAGAGGGAGATATGTCATGTTGGTTTATTTGGTCCTTACTTTTCGCCATCCTTACTTATAAAATATGAGCGGTACATAATGGTAAAGACACAAGGATGCACAATGGTAAAGATGCAAGGATGCACAAATAGAAATTGTACAAAGATTGCTGAAATAAAATTCAAATGACTTGACTGGACATGTCTGAACACCTATCTGACATAAAGAACCATACTTGAAGCATATACCATATTAGCTTCATTTGCTGCAGTTAATTGGCACAGTGATGAATCGGTTTTCCAGGAGGGCACAGTTTTTAACACTTTCACAACATACATCTCAGATTTGCACTTTTGCACATACATGTATTCTGGATGAAATTGACTTCTGTTATATGCTTTACCATTAGATAAAATTTAATTTGATTTTATAATTTAACAAGTAAGATATACCCAACATGATGTCACCATTCAGAGCAGTCAGTGCGCAGACTATTGTATGTATACCTTCCGAGGTAAGTTGAGTGTGAAAGACTGAAGTGTCTCGACCTCAATAGAAGCTGATAATCTCACTGTTTGCTTGTTTGTTTTTTGTTTTCAATTTGCCAGGATTAAAGAGGAAGGGAGGTGTAAGTTCAGACAGTGCCTTGGGATCCACTATCTCTTCGTCCAAGACATCATCCTTTTTCACTGATGAGGAAACAAGAGGAGAAGATGGAATTTTCCCACTGGTGAGATTCTATTTTTGTTTGTTTTGTGTTTATGGCATGGAGAGTAACATTGTCTAATATTAAAAATTGCATATTAGTTCATGAGGTGAAGCTTTGTGTATGAGAACATTACAACCATGCAGTCCTCAACTGCCCCTCCCCTCGCAAAGTGGAACCAACAAATCATGCAATTATGAAAACAGAATTTAAAGCAAGTGATCAGTCCTCTTCTCTTGTTCTTCATATGGGACAATGTGCCTGGTTGATTTCGATGCTGACTATTACTGAGTCACCTGGAGCAAACCATGAGGGGTCGGCATTATACACCCGATTTCTGCAGTGGGTGCATAGGGTGGACCATGGACTGGGTTAGCACCCTGCTCTTTGCAAGCAAGTGCTGTGGGATCCTTTACACATGTAAGACCTAACTCCCTCCTCACACAAGGGTCCTCCATTTAATGCTGTATCTGAGGGATAGAAGAGATCAGTAAAAGTAATAGAATTGATTGAAGTTGAGTGGACTGATTCACATATGTTTCCAAACATATACACTGTATTGATATGAATTCTGTTGTTGTTCCTCCAGCAAAACCTTGACTTCACGAATGACACTTCCTCTGCTTTGGGTACACTCATGCGCTACAAGTACAACTCCTTCAGTGCACATCCAGAAATTATTGGAATGGAAAGAGGTAAACCTTGGACTTTACACAGTTTACTGTAAAAGTGGATATTTTCGCGCGACTAATTTTTCACGCTCAACCGGGTATTAAAGAAGAGTTTTGTATGTTTTTAATTCCGCGGAATCAAGACATCAACTACTGGAACATTTGGCAAGCAAAAATATTCGTGTGTTTTTGTTTTCGTGCTAGTTTCTGGTTGTGCGAAATGCGCGGAAATTTCTACTTTTACAGTAATTCAAGTTTTAAGTATGTATAGCAGAACTTATACTCTGCAATAATCAAAAGTACACTGTAGTTATGTGCTTGATTTCTATAAATCTGGTGTGAAAACTCACATGATATAAGTGATGAAGTCATAATCCAATCATTCATTCAAATAGACATCTTGAGCTACAACAGGATTGTTTGAAGTCACCACAAGCTGACCAGTCTCTCCTTGATTAACTAAAATGTGATGAGATGACATTTCAGCAAACTGCTACAATTTGCAATCTGTTATTAACTTTTTTATGTTACTTCAGGTCAATAGATAAGAATGAAAGCAATATGTTTAGAAGTGTCTGTCTTTACACTGGAGATGCAGACTAGATTAATTCTAAATGGTAAAATATCCAGTGCTGACACATTTATTTGCTGCAAATATTCAACTTTGATATACATTCAATGCAAACATCCAGTTCATCTATTAAAACTCATGAAATCTTCTTCTCATGGTAAGGTCAGTGATATACCGGTACATGATTGTCTCATTTATGAAGTTCAGAATAAAACTGGTTCATTTCATAGGAGTGAAAATTATATCTAAAGAAGTTGAAAGGAGCAGAGATTGCAAATAATTTGTGTAAAGAAAGAGAATATCCTGTACAGTTTATTCAAATTATGTAGCCTGTATAATTGACAATAACAACTTTTTTTCACTATGTGATTCATTGTCTTGTCATATGAATTGGGTATCAACAGACTTTTTTGTGATATTCCTTAACCCTGTTGTCAGATGAAGGCAGGCTTTCTTCTGCTGACTCGTCAGATGAATCAGATGATCTGGAATCAGTGTGCAGTGGCCCAACAAATACACCCGAGGCTGACAGATGGAGTGGAAAATATGTTCCAAGACATGAAGATGCCAGGGAAGATGTCTTTAGAGATGACAGAGATTCTCTGACAAGAGAGGAAGCTATCAGTCAAAGCAGACAGTCCCATTCTCCCAGTGACAACATGCAAGTGACCAGTTTGAGTGATGATGCATTCCAGGATGCCTGCATCCAAGATTCTACTCCCATCTTGGATGATGATGATGATGAGCATCCTGCAGCAGCTGTGGCTCATACTGATCAAGAGGAAGAGAGCCAGGAGTCCTTGACAGAAGATCTGTTTCCACTGAGTGATGACGAGACTGAAGACGGTGACGAGCTTGTTGAAGAAGAGGTGTCTCTCGCTCAAGTGAAGGCTAGGTTTGTGAGGAAACTCAAGTCAATCCTTGTTGAAAACAATGGGGATAGTGCCACAGATGATGCCTCCGTTTCAACAGAAGAGACATCAGGTGCACCCATCCATAAGAGGAGCTCCATTCTTCGTGAGCAAGACTTTGAACAGTTAAATAGGGCAGAGGGAGAGTCCATGAGGAACACATCAAGAAGAGCTCTAAGTTTTCCTGGAAAGTCAGACATTGTCCAAAGAACTTGTGTAAACAACAGTAGAGAGATAGATGACCTGTCTTCAGAAGACTCACCATGCCTTGTACACAATGGGAGCACTATTTTAGCAGGCCATTTTGATGAAAGTGACTTTGACTTGCCTGGAGATGCTGATCCTGCTACTGATAGTACTGATCATGCAAGAGAGAGCGGTATTGAGCTGGTGAAGTGTCCTGGAGGGCAGATGGAACTGGCCACATTTAAAAGTGACCACAGGAAGGAAGATCATGCCGCACCTCCTGCCTCACCTTTGCCACAGAAATGGAATGTTCCAGGTGGTCATGAAGATCATGGATCAGACTATGTCAGAGAGTCATGCAGCAAACTTTTGAGGACTCCTAAAACACCACATAGTAGAAATGGGGAAAAGTCCCAGAGCAAAGCATTCCAATACCCTCTTGGATGTGACAGAATGAAGGGTAGGAGTTCCTCTGAAGATATCCTCAGCAACATCATGGACTTCTTCAAGTCTCCCTTACCACAGCTGTTAAACAGACCAATGCCAGTCTTATCATCAAAGGTAGAGGGTACCAGCAGGACTGCCAAGGGCAGGAGGGTTGGTAGGGGTTTAGCTTTCAGCCCCCACAGGGAGACGTTGATCAACGACCTTGTGACAGACACTCGAAATTCAGCAGCTTCTACTGACAAACAACACCACGAATCTCCTAACCAGGGTTCTCAGGAAAATGTTAGAGATCATTCAGAGACTGACAGGAAATCCAACACATTTGTTGTTGCTGAGAATAAAAACCAGCTGGAGAAAAGTTTGCCTCAATGGCATTTATCCAAATTCCAAGCAGCCGAGTTATGTTCCAGTGGTGAGGACGACGAAAGCAACGTGTCACTTTTAACTAACAGTAGCAGTGATGACCCAAAGATGGCAGAGTCATTATCTGGACAGGAATGTACACTGGAGACCATGACAACTCCCTCTCCTTTTCAGAGGTCTTCACAAAATCTCACAAGGTTTGCCAGGACCCCAAGCATCACCTCGCCATTTGGCCACATGACGTTGGATTCTGCTGCAAAATCCCCATATAACAAAGTTAGCATGAGGAGAGATGAGAAACAAAAGCCATTGTCAAGAGGCCTTGAGTTTCAAGAGGAGCAGAAAGAATGTGTGCAATCAAGAAATGGCCTGAGAAAGGACATGGAAATATTGGTCTTTAGCAGTGATGATGACGACAGTGACACTGATGGAGAAGAGATTGAGGATTTGATGAAAGTGTCTCCAGAGTCAAGGAAACCAAACTACCACAAGCCTGAGGTCCAGATTAAAAAGCGTGTAAATGGAGATTGTAAGCTATCCCTGAGTACAAAGTATAGCTCTGAACAACTGACTCTGCCTGAGCGAAAGCTGTTTACATCTGGAAAGCAGCACATCAAGGATTTCAGGTGCTCCGAGGATGATCTTGGTGCAAGTGCCTGCATGAAGTCAAACCTGCATGAATCATCATTTGTGTATAATCACTCTTCTAAGAGCAGAGGAAGCAAGGCGAAGGGAGCCGAAGATGATTTGTTTCAAGCCCGCAGACTTTGTGGAACCAGTGAACACAGACCATTCAAAGAGGAAAAAGGAGCAGAAAATATAAAGTCAGAAAGGCCAAAAAATCCTGCAAGTGGGTCTTCTTTCCTCTCCAAATTAGCTGATGGCCCTCCCTGTTCAGACAGCAAACAAACCACTTCTCAGAAATATCATCCTCATAGAGGCTGTAATGGGTCTGATGCTGTAGCTCAGAAAGACCATGTGCGCTACCGTCCTAGTCAGAGAGACTCATCAAAAGACAAAGATGGCAAGCGACCAGCTCATGTAGGGCACAGGATACAGAAGAATGCTGCACTAGATCAAACAAAACAGAAATGTTACCAGTTGAAGGAGTCCCACAGCAACTTTCGGTACCACAAGCCGACAGGTAAGAGCAGCGCTAGTGATAAAATACCAGAACCCCAAACTGGCAGGAGAAGCTCGGAGCAGGAGGAGGGATTTGATGGCCATATGTCATTTCTGTCTTCCACAAGGATTGACGTCAATGGCTCCAGTGATGTCAACTGTGACAACAAATACAACAGCTGCTATGAGTCTGCATCTTATGATAACCGACAACGAAGGAATCACCACATAGAAGATGAGGTAAAATCCAGGAGGAGAAAGCAGCCTTGTCTTCAGGGGCAGTCAAGATGGCGCACAAAAGAAGAAGGCCACCAAAGTCATGGAAGACAAGAAGGTACATGTACTTACTTTTCTTAAAATTGCACGGTATAACCTGCCATACGCAGATTGTTTTCTCAGCGATCAGTGTTGACTTTAATGAAATCAAGTCAATGTTGTATCTGAACTCATTAAGATAAAATCCCCCTGGATTGGCATAGAAGTCGTTTTGGAGGAATTTTAGTCAGCTCATTCTGTATGCCTTTATAACATGCAACATATCATAGGTGCATTAGTCAATGCCAGTGCCATTGTGGTTAAGAGTTGTTTGTACCTCTACACTGTAGATGTCATTTTGTCCATTACTTTTTTTTATTGAATTGGAACAACTCTACAAACATATCATGCAGAGACTTCAGCTCTTTTGCTTTTAGCAGGAGATCTCCCACTTTGAGGCCGTTTTCTCAATATCTCCCACTTTACCCACTTGGGTTTGAATTTCTCCTGCTCTAACTGTGTTCCTCCCTCTCAAGATGTGTTTTCTTCTGCTTTAAACTTAAATTTCTCCCGCTCAACTTTCTTTTTGTCATATACAGTCAACGTTGCTTGAGTCAAATAATCACCTAAGCCGAAGTTTTTTCAAGTCCTCTCCTCTTCATATTCTGTTGCTTTTTATCCCTCATAAGTCAAATTTTCTCTAAGTCAAAGCTGTTTCTTCAGTCTAAATAGATTCAACTAGGCAAGGTTGACTATGCTTTAAAAATGGCTGAGAAAGCACCAGAGAGCATTTATGATACATGTACTACGTGTCCAGGTCTCTGGAGTTGGCCCTGAACCCAGGCTGCAAAGGATGTTGCATTCCGAGCTTGTGATGTGTGTATGTTCGTGCAATCAGAGTCTCTAGGCTGCTAAGAGGTTCGGGCAGGGAAAGTCTCCTGTTCAAGGTGCTTTGGGTTGGAGTCTCAGATCATGGACAGTATTTGTAAAGCTTGAAAGTAAAAGGAAAAGTCCAACTAATTTGAATGTGGTATTACATTTTTGGCTAGATGTAGTTGAGGTCAGGACAGACATTACCAAAGACAAGTTATTTAAATAGAAAGGGAAATGAATTTATCAGTTCAATTTTCAGCATGCCATTCATCATGAACTATCTGTAAGTCATTGAAAATTCTCTTTTTCCATTGCGTGTTGCTCTGCCAGCCACAAATGGATCCACTCCCTCCAAGCGTAGGCGACTTGGTTCCACCACTGACAGTAGCACAGGTCCTCCAGCTGGGAGAAGCCCTCTAAGGGGGAGAAATCCATCCTCAAAAGTACATACACCCCGGAGCAGTGCGCACAGTGAACATAGAAACTCATGCAACACCCCAAGGAAGTTGCAGTTGAATTCACAGAGATCTTGTGACTCGTTCATTCACACTGATAGTGATGTGAGCCTTGAAAGTGAGTGGAGAACTACTACTAAAAGGGAAAAGAGGGACAGTAAGGGAAGGGGAAGTGAAGAAAGTTGCCCTGAGATGCTCCTTGCTTCACCAACCTCCTCATCCTCATCCATGCAATCATCATTCTCATCCGTGTGCCAGGGCCCAGGCAGATGCACAAAGACGATATGCTTTAAGTGTGCGATGGCATGATCACAGCATCAAGGGTTTATTGGAGAGAATAACGGAAAAATATTTTGCTCGTTGAAAGGAATGTTTCACTGATGACTGACTGCAATAAAATGTAACTGATGGTGCTGAAGCTGGCATTTGTTGATGTATTTGCTCAGGACATTTGGCTGGCCTTGCTTATGTTGCATTCATAAGGACCTAGAAATAATTTGACTTTTTAGTTTTTATTGCAAATGCTGGATTTCAACTCTGCTGAAGTTGATATCTGCCTGTCTTCTACACCAAAGGAAACACGACTGTAGTGAAATATATTTGTGTTTTTTTTTTGAACGCCTTTTAAATGTAAATTAATCAACAATGTTAGAAAAGATTTGGTCCTACTCTCAATGATGATTATAGCAGTGAGAGAGAACCAAGTTTAGCATTCCAGTGCAAGTCTTTCAAAAATATTAATGCACATGCCAATACCTACTGCCTCATGAGTCAACGACATATCTAATTTCTTTATGTAGTGGTGAATTTTTTTAAAAGACAGGATGAACTTGTCTCCTTGACAAACTGTGTACTGTATTTGACTGTGCCCACTAGATAGTCGAGCTATTCGTCATACAAATTGTTATGTCTGTCTTTTACTGTTCATCAGCAAAGAAAGGGAGGGGTTAAAGGCTAGTTTTCTGGTGGCCTGTTGTAGGAAAAAAGAGGGAACTAAAAGAGTCTGGGCACCAAAGTCAGATTTTTTTCCCCTAAACTTAGTCTGATGTTTTTAGGTGGTTGAATCTGAATCTCAGTGATGCAACTCTTGCACCAGTGAATGCTGTGAGATATCCAAAAATTTTAATATTTAGATAAGTATTTCTGTATAAATAGTAAAAAAAAAAAAAAAAGAAAAAGAAAAGAAAAGAATTAAAAGATTTGGTGGGTTTAACGTATTTCAAGGATGCTGAATTCATTCTGGATGAGCCAACTCTTGCATTTCTGAGGGTTTTGAGATATCCAAAATGGCCCCCAAAATTGAAATTTTAATACATATGTTAATTAAATTTTTTTTTTTTTAAATGGTAAATAAATTCAAAATAAATTGGTAGTTCAAACCTATTTCTGAATTCTGCTGAAAGTGAGTCTGTTTGATGCAACACCTGCATCCTTGAGGGTTTTGAGATATTGAAGATTTTTGGTGGCCATTTTGGTGGCCATTTTGAATATCTGAAAACTTTGGAGACTGCAAGAGTTTCATTATCAAGATTCGGAATCAGAACCCTTGAAATAGGCAAAAATCATCAAAAACATTGGGTGGACGGTAAAACAAGGTTCAGCCTCAGGCACCCAGACTGAAAAAAATTAGTAAAACATGTATCTAGACTGCACTGAAGCTGGTATGTAGCTTGAATGATGAGTCACATTATGGAGTCTTATTTTACTGATGCAGGTCAGTGCAGCAGAAGTATTGTACAGTATTTGGCTGTAAACAGACACACACAATAGAACCCTAGCTACAAAGGTTGAGAAATTACTGTTAACCCATTATTTTCCATGATAAAAGGGTTGTCACTAATGTCAGGTACAATTCAGTCAAAACAACAAACCTCAAACATGTCCTTTGTTTATTGAACATGCAGAGCTGGCAGCCTGTTTGTTTAGTTTTATTTATTCATTTATTTTTATGTTTTTACAAAATTTGGTGTGTTTTTTTTTCCTGAAATCTGATATCAGCATACTCACTTTTTACATGTATAATGTTCAAATTTTTAAAGCCAATTATGATTTTTGTCTTTATCAAAAAGTTTTAAATTTGCATCATGTTTTTAGATCTGCAGAAATTGGTAGCACTGCGTATATATTGTGCTTGTGCCATTTGCATGAAATTGGACATGCGTATTCTCACTGACTCTCTGAGAGTTAAGTCCTATAAACTCAGAATTGAGTTTTGTAGGTGTTCTGTTTACACAATTTACATGAAATATGGTATTGTGATAGTGTGTTACATTATGGTGTGTTGCATTACTTTTGTAAATATGGCCCAGTTTCTCCAAACCCAGCTCTTATATCAGGCGTTGTGCACTACATTCTCAGGAAATGAATTGTATTCCACTTTGCTACTAACTTGTCGAACATCATTACTTTGCCTTACCATAAAAAAAGAAATCATTATTTTGTGTGTGTTTGTCTGTGATTTTTTATTACATGTATATGAGATTGTTTCTTTATTGCTAACTATTAAAGCTGAGGTCTAGTTGTGATAAGGACAGTTGATGATTGGGGAAAATATATGATGAAAACTAATAAAAACATAAAAGATGTGCTGAATGCTATATGATATGCACACTCATATACACTGTACATTGTATTTTGGGGACTGATGAACATTTATGCTGTTTGTAAGAGAAAAACACAAACGATTTTTTTTTCTCCAAATTGCACAAGTTTTAATTGTTGTTTTGACGGTGGATAAACCTGCTCACATATTGTTTGACTTTCAACTTGAATCTACATGTAATAAAAGGAAATCACAGTTTTAAAGTATTCTTCCCATTAATTACTGTAGAGTACAAACATGTTTCAAATGGCTTGTGCTTGAGGCTTATAACTAAGAACAGATCGGATGGAAATCAAAAATGCAAACTTGGGACTCATCATGGTGATTATTATGTCACTGTTTTCACCATTTGTCTACAATGTGTGGCATGTTTGTACATGGCTTTGAAGCCATATACATGTCTGCAATATTCATTCCAGCTGGAAAAAAAATCCCCAACATTCTACTGTGCAGATTATAATATAGGCATTTGCTGGTTTGAAATTGACTGAAAGCAATGTAGCTGTTTGTTTCATAGTTCAGAGTGTGATGAGATTTTAATGAATAAAACGTCTTTTTAACAGTGTACATCTTACCTGATGAAAGCACATTGCGTTAGTTTTCCCTCTCCCTTTGGCACAGATAGCTATTGTTGCACAAACAAGAGTTCTGAAGTACAGTATGATTAACATAGTTCTTTGTTGGCTTCTGATATGTAGAGGGAAAAAACAACAACTACCCCAAAAAACCCAAAATGATGAAACCTCCACCATACTGCTTTCAGCCCAGTTGTTCCTGTGAGTATATGTAGATGAAGAACTCTTTATCGAGAAAAACCCAGAATCAGTACTGCAATCACTTGATGGGAAATTTTCTCTTATTTTCTGTCTTTGATAAGTGCATGTTTAAATGCATATTTTCACTCTGGTATTCTTAATCAAATTGCACTTCTTTTAAGAGAAGACTTTGCTTCCTGGGGGATCAAGAAAGTTAAATGAAAATGATATGAAGTATAAAAAGGAGGCAGCATATTCCAATCATTCCCAAGTTTATTAAGAAATGTTGCCAAATTGTTTGCAGTAAAGTGAGGGAAGATAGTATTACAGTGAACTGGTAAGCCCTTTTCAAATATAATTGTGTATTTGTCTTTCATGATCACCAGGGTCCTGTACAGAGCATCTACCTTTCTACAGAGGCCGTGCACTCACCTGTGTTTAAATGAACATGTCACAACCATGTTACAGTCCTGTGAACACTTGATTAAGTGTTGGACACATGGCCCTAGTGCCCTTTTAGCAAAGAATATATTGTTGTAATCATGATTCTACTGTATCTGCCTGGATGAATTGTCTGCGTTGCTGAACTGAATGTTTTGATCCTGATTCCATCTGTGAAAAACGTGAAAGAGGTTACTTTTTACTATAATGCTATTGTCTATTAAAATGTGCCTACCTAAAACTTGTCATCCAATTGATTTCCAACTTGTTATCCAAAATCTTGAAGGTTCTATGATAGGCCTACATGCAATGAGATACTACATTATGTAATATGTATGCAAAGCATGTACAGAATGCACTCCTGCTATAACGAACATGGTTATAACGAAATTCTGGTTATAACGAAGTAAAAATGCAGACCGCAACACTATCCGCTCTGTTTTTTTATTCTTTATTTTTTCATTTATTATGAAATTTTGATATAATGAACAAAAATTGCAGGTCCCGAGGCTGTTGTTATAACGGGATTCCCCTGTATTTATACAGGTGACTCCCATTAAAACAAAGTCCTTTGTCACATTGAAATTTCTTTAAGCCAAACAATAAATGATTATACATGATCATTTTGGGACCTGAATTTTTATTTCATTTTATCTAGAATTTCGTTATTCTTATGTTTGTTATGATGGGAGTGCACTGTGTCATGTGTATTATACAATTGTACAGTCAACCCTGCCTATAAAAGTTGAATCTATTTGGACTGAACAAATAGCTTCGACTTAGAGAAAATTTGACTTATGAGGGATTAAAATCAATAGAATATACAGAGAAGATGACTTGAAAAGACCTTCGACATAGGCAATAAGCCAGTTCGGAGTTAGCTCATGGGCACATTGGTCCGAATGACCTTTCTTTTTATCTCAGTCGGTTAGGGGCACTTCACTCGCTTTCAGAGTGACATAATGCATTAGCTTTACGTAACGATTTATGGTATTCATCAATCCTGCTCAAACAAAGAATGAACTTGCATAGACCAGATGACCAGAATGATCTGTCAATTCCGCATCAATTTCATTACCTTGCACTGAATGTATTAACAACCTCTTTCTATTGATTTGCCAAATACATGTACCACTTTTGCTGTCAGGTAGATGTGCTGGCAAGCAGCATTTATAAGGATTGCATGAATAATCATTACATCACAGATACTTATCCCACTGAATTTAAAAACCAACATGCTTGTTGGTCCGAATGACCTTTTTTCTGCTCATGCTCAAAGTGGAACTCCGAACTGGTCTATTATTCAGCTTTTTATGCGAGTTTGACTTAAAGGGGAAATCGAGCCCAAATATAAGACACTAAAGTATAGTCCAACAAGAAAGAGTAAAATATTACGAATTCAACAGTAAATTTCTGATCGAAATCGGATGAAAAATAAGGGAAGTTATGACATTTTGAAGTTTCGCTAATTTTTGAGGAAACATGTCTTGAACAGTCAATATGAATATGCATTTGGCAAAGTGAGCATGTCATCCCCTCACAACTTGCCATACATTTTGTAAATAAAATTTTCCAGTTTTTCATTCAAACGCAATTATACCCGAGGCATAAATCCTGTTATATCAAACTGATCACTATTCTGAAGTTATTCAACCGGGAATAATATCATGTTTCAGACTTCAATGACAGAAATATTGAATTTTCGTCATTTTTTTTTTTTTTTTTTATACGATCAATGGAAAATTGTGAGGTTATGACATGGTCAGCTCACTCATTTGCATATTCATATCCACTGTACAAAAACTGTTTTGTAGAAATTAGCAAAACTTAAAAATTTCATAACTTCCTTATTTTTCATCCGATTTCGGGGAAAATTTTTACCGTTGAACTCGTAAGATTTTACTTTTTTTTTTAATCAGACCAATTTTTTGGACTGGATTTTCCCTTTCGCCCGACAGCAAGTGTTCGTTCTAATCCTTATAGTATGCAGTGGGTACAGCGTAACTATTCAAATTCATGAAATTCTTCCGTCGAGATGTTTTTCATTGCCACTGATTGACAAATTGCCCTACATCGACGTAAATAAGCACTGAATTGATCAGTGTTTTAGTAGTAGCCATGATAAAAGTCATGGGCGTACATACTCGAGGAGGATTCGAACCCACGACCTCCTGATCACCGGACAGGCGTCATCTCCACTAGACCCCCGAGCTTTCGCCCGACAGCAAGTGTTGGTTCTAATCCTTAAAGTATTCAGCGGGTACAGCGTAATTATTCAAATTCATGAAATTCCTCCGACGAGATGTTTTCGTTGCAACTGATTTTTTTTTTTTTTTTTTTTAAAGGATTAAAACCAACACTTGCTGTCGGGCGAAAGCTCGGTGGTCTAGTGGTCTTTTGGGGTTATCTTTATTTTTGTCTATTTACATTTTTTTTTTTTTGGGGGGGGGGGGGTACCGTGGATCGGGTAAGACCTCTAGATACGCTTTGTAAGCTTTTAGTCCAGTCAAAATACGACAAAAAGGGGGTTAACCCACAACTAATTGCAACAGAAACGATTCCACTTGCATTTGAACCGGAAGAGCTATTAAAATAACATATTAAAAGTTCCCTAAAATTCGAGTGGTGGATCAGTGTCTAATTTGCATAAATTCAAAATGGCCGCCATACAACCTATTTGTGCCTATATCTCGGGATATATAACCCACAGAAAGTAAATTCCGGTGTCTAATCCTATGTTTTTTAGGTCAAGCAATACAATTATGTTATCTGTAGCAACTTTCAAGCATCCTTTTGATAGTTTTTGCATATGCTTGCATATAATTACATGCAAAATGGCCGCCATATTGCCTGTGATAGCCGTATCTTCGTATATCATTGATATACACTCAGGAATAAGACCCTATATCTGGACATTAAACCCGCAGAAAATAGATTCTGGTGTCTAAACCTTTTTTTTTTTAGGTCAGGGAATAGAATTATGATATAAACAATAACTTTCAAGCTTCCCTTTATACATTTTTTTTGCATATATTTGCATTTATTCAAATGCAAAATGGCCGCCATCATGCCTCTACAGGCTTATATCTCTATCTGTAAAAGGTACCCTGTGACGGTGTCTGTGGTCTTAATTTTACTGCTGAGAATCACTGATATAGAATACGTTCCAATCAGGAATAATTACCTATATTTTACTAAACATTTGCATAATGTATTTATACATAAATCTATTCAAATTACGAGTAGCTTATATCCATAAGCTACTCTACAAAAGTTTCATGAGTTTGGACATTTTGTTTACAGAATGTTCTTGTCATATCAGGGTACCATGTCACTCACTCACTTTCTGAATAAAGGACCCAGGGGTCCACCCCTCACCCGAGTATCTCAAGTTCACCTTCCATGCATTCTTACAAACTATTACTTGGGAGAGAGGAAATTTGAAAACTTTGGGAACCCCTAGGGCCATATCTGGAAGCCTTTAGGGACTTCCAGGGCCCAGGGAGTCATGATGTTCGTGATATACATGACACTAGCGATAAATGCACATTTACAATACTAAGTCTGTTGAAAACTAATTTGACCATGTGTTTTCAAAAAAAAGGATAAAAAATCAAAATTGGTCCCCAATAATTTGGTCCCAGCCTCAAGGCTGCCGCACCTAGATCAGATATTAGGTGCCTTTGGGCATCCTGTGGTCTAGGGGGGGGGGGGGGGTAGATGGTACCCATTTTACCAATATTCTACTAGCCAAGTTTGGTAACAAATCGAACACACCTTTTGTGAAGATGAACGTGTGAAAATTGGTTTCTATTTGGCTCTAGCCCCAAGTATGAGTATATTGAAAGTATGCTTATACACTCACTGATGTATTTACTCAATGCTCTTCTAGTTTTATAAAAGAAGCAACTCTAAATTCAGAGGGGGACATAGTGCCCACACGTAATATATTATATATATATATATATATATATATATATATATATATATATATAATATATTTATATATAACACGAAGTGGGGTGGTAATGCATTTTAGTCCAAGAGTGGTATTTATTCAGATCAAATTTTCGACGGATACATTCCTCTTCCTCAGGGTCGACAATGACAATTGTGAAGAAAGATCGTCGAAAATTTGATCTGGCTAAATAGCACTGTTGGACTGAAATGCATTACCACTCTACTTCGTCATCTTTTCTGTACTGGCACCAACACGCAGACTACAAGTATCATATATATATATATATATATATATATATATATATATATATATATATATATACGATATATATATATATATATATATATATATATATATATATATATATATATATATACATATATAATGTGTAATATTTCGAAAAGAAGATAAAATTGCGAAAGTAAACTTAAAACTACATGCAGTCTCCAAGATATTCAACCTTGTACATTATACCTAGCTCTGTTACACCTGGTTCTACTTTGTGTGTGTGTGTGAGGGGAGATTTTTTTTTTTTTTAATGATAGATTCCTTAATTTCGGGGTTCTGGGACCTTTTGGACATGGTGTCTATTTGAACACTTTGAAAGTCTATCATCCTTGGGATGCTAATCGCTTAGTTTGTTGAAAATCTGTCATTACATGGGGTTTTTAAAGAGAATCTGAAAATGATTTTTGAAAATGTATGCATGACTGACGACCGGACGGCAGAAGATAAATGATGACTATTTGCAATATTAGCTTGAACCTTTTTTTTGTTGTTGTTGTTGTCTTGAACCTTTGGCTAAGATAAGTTTAAAATCTCATGAATCAAAGTCACTTAATTTCAAGAAAACTTTCTTTCGTTTCCAGTACATTATTTTCATTTTCTACCTTGTGATAATACAGATACTCAAGGTATGTAATGTGATCACTGAAAATATAGATCAATGATAAAAGTGTAAAACAAGCACACAAAACTCGCTTACACTCACAGTGTTCTATGCGTTTACCACAAATTCTGGACTAGGATAGTGTGAAATTGCAGTTGATTAACTTTAAAGCAAACAGGATCTTGGCTCCATTTCATACTGAAGCGTGGCAAGTCTCACGTTTGTTGTAAACTGTGTCGATGTCTTTTGAGAATACTTCTTATTCCTAGTCACCAATTAGAACAGCATCATCTGACTCCTCACATATTTAAGAAACACAACATTACAAGTGTCTGATATATAATGGCCCACATCTGCCACTGGTATGGGTTGTGTGCAGTCAAATCTGTTTGCCCTGCAACTATACACTGCCAGTCGCTAAAAGCCTGTCTTGCAATTGCATCAGACTTCCTTCAGGAGTTCCTTAATAGCTGCAGCTTTGTCTGTGTGATCAGAACATATTTTTGATTAAACATCTTCCTCAAATCGTCCAAATTCCAATGATTGTATGTCATTTCCCTTCCACTGTTTAACATGAAGAAAAGCTGCTGCTGAAGTGGAGGGAAGGGACCTTTTGGAACAGGAGCAGAAAATGATGTTATGTATTTTGTTTTGTTTTTAATCTGACTTAAGACTGCTTTTTTGCCAGCAAATTGAATTCAGTCTTCATGCTGCTCGCATTAACGAAAAAAAAAAAGCCAGTGTGTTGATGAAAATGCTATTAGTGCGAAGCCTCAATGCAATAGGAAACATTTCTTTTAATAAAGCTGGAGATACACGTACAACGCGAAAAATGGTACAAGTAAGACTTATAAGAATTCATACGTGTTGTACGAGCTTGAAGCCGATGAGAAGGATGCTGTTTGTATTAATTGACTGATGAATCCAGAGTAATAGTGATAGAAATGTTAAGGCATTTCCTTTTTTTCTTTTTTTTTTAATCTGGCTGTAAATCACAATGTTTTACATTTTCAGTAAGTCACTGGGTCACCTGGTGAAACCGCGCAAAAATATGACAAAATCCACTTCCATACAAATTATCACTGTCATATGTTGCACATAGATAAACATGCCTTTACCAAAAGTTTTGCAACAAAAGACACAAAGTATCGACTAAACATGGATACAAATCATCGCACACTTTGAAAGCTATATGAGATATGTCCAAACTCATGAAACTTTTGTAGAGTAGCTTATTGATAATCATGAACTTGATGACATGCCCCCCCCCCCCTCCTCCCCCTTTGGCAAAAAAAAAAGAGGAATATATAATGAATTGCAACATAGACACAAGTATAAGCAGTAAACATGAGGGCAAATTAAAAAATATAATACATCGAATATACATGAAATATTTTAACGATTCCTACTACATAATTTGAGACTTTAATATTTGTGTACCTATTGAGCACACTTTGGAAGCTACGTTGAGATTACAGTTAAATAAAGATATGTTCTATTCGATGCTACTTACAGTTGTTTTCTGTTCTGAGGCTTTATGTCAAGAAAATGTGAGTACAATGTAACACAATACTTTTAATCAATGCAAAAATATAAACACTAGGTGTAAGGATAATCATCAAGGTTGTGAATGGTATCATAACAATTTTCCCTTGAAATCTTGGATGTATACATTACAGTACAATTAACGTTCTGCAGCTCATATTCGTATATCTGAAATTATATTCTCGGTAGTAATTTGAATAGATTTATGTATAAATATATGCAAATTTTTTGTGAAATATAGGTATTTATTCCTGAGTGGAACATATTCTACATCAGTGATTCTCAGCAGTAAAATTAAGACCACAGACACCATCACTAGGTACCTTTTACAGATAGAAATATGAGATGTAGTGGCATTATGGCGGCCATTTTGCATTTAATTGAATGCAAATATATGCAAAAAATGTATAAAGGGAAGTTTGAAATTTACTGCTTATATCAAAATTGTATTCCCCGACCTAAAAAACATAGGTTTAGACACAAGAATCTATTTTCTGCGGGTTTTATGTCCAGATATATAGCGACTTATTCCTGAGTGTACTACATTAATGGTATACGAAGATACGGGCTTGCAAAGGCAATTTGGCGGCCATTTTGCATGTAATTATATGCAAATATATGCAAAAACTATATAAAGGGATGCTTGAAAGTTGCTACAGATAACAAAATTGTATTCCTTGACCTAAAAAACATAGGTTTAGACACCGGAATTTACTTTCTGTGGGTTATATATCCCGAGATATGGGCATAAATAGGTTGTATGGCGGCCATTTTGAATTTATGCAAATTAGACACTGATCCACCACTCGAATTTTAGGGAACTTTTAATATGTTATTTTAGTTGCCCTTCCAGTTCAAATGCAAGTGGAATCGTTTCTGTTGCAATTAGTTGGGGGTCATTTCATATTTTGACTGGACTATTTTCACTGTGTTGGCACTTTTACAATTTATGAATAATGGTATGTCTCTTTTTATGTACTAATCATAACTATAAACATGAACATGTTATTCTTAATTGGGTCGTTGTGTAGGCCCTATATTTCCCACGACACGCATGTCAAATGTCACATATTTTTTTTTTTTTTTTTTTTTTTACATTCTGTTGAAAAAAAAGATTAAAGTAAAGTTTGAATTTGAATTTGAACTTGAATTAACACACCAAACGGATGAAGGGTACTCTTTTTAGTATATATTGTTTAATATGATGCGCGAATTTGGGCAGAACAGCCCTTTTGGTTGAATCATACTATATCATGCTGTCCTGAAGTAAATACATTGTAAAATGTAATGAAACGAAATGAAAGTGTATAATTATCAACATTCTTCTTCTTAGTATAATCGTTATCTTATCTAATCGTGATTTTGTCGCCGTCACCTTACATTCTCACATTACTGATCCCCGCCTATAAAAACAACGTCTCTTGTTAAACAAAATGTTGATTATCTTGCCCTAATATTCCTGAGTAAAGTGGCCATGTGTGTGTGGGGGGGGGGGTGAACGTTCATTAATCTCCTTTCTTGGCCGCAGTACACATGTCAGATCGTCTCTCTTGGCCGCAAATTTTAATACCTCCAGGTCTGATCTGAGGAGTTGTCTATACCTCACTGCCCTCTCCATCCCGCCGGATCTCTTGGATTTTTCATGTAGAAATTCAACAATCTCAGCGCCCACTTTGTAGGTGGAATGATATTTAAAATGTCTATAATCAAAGAGAAAATATTCTGGGACAATGCGTGATTGGGTGAATCGTGGTCTGTCACCTCTTGATCCACGTTGTCGGTCTTCACGGTGCACTCTGCATTGGAGGTCGACCAACGGCGTAGCCAGGATTTCATCTTGGGGGGGGGGGGGCGGTTAGTCTGCGAGGGAGCGAAGCGACCGAGCCCGAGCGAGCGGAGCGAGCGAGGGGGGGGGGGAGGGTGTGGGAGGGGGGTGTCCCCCCTCCCACGGTAAGAACTTTGTGCATTTTGATGTTGTAAATGGTGCAATTTGATGCAAGTTTTTGCGCGTTTTATCGACGTGAAACAGTCCCACTTGTTTAAGGTAGCAGTATATTTGAGTGTAGATTATTATTGAACAATTTCCCTATGAAATGGTACCATTTAAATACACTTCTTGTATTAATTCTTCTCACTGAATATCATGAACGCGACTGAACCCGAGCGAGCGGAGCGAGCGAGGGGGTGTCCCCCTCCCACTGTAAGAACTTTTTGCATTTTGATGTCGCAAATGGTGCAATTTTGATGCATGTTTTTGCGCGTTTCATCGACGTGAAACAGTCCCACTTGTTTAAGGTATAGCAGTATATTTGAGTGTAGATTATTATTGAACAATTTGCCTATAAAATGGTTTAATTCAAATACACTTCTTGTATTAATTCTTTTCACTGAATATCATGAACGCGACTGAACCCGAGCGAGCGGAGTGAGCGATGGGGGATGGGAGGGTGTGGGAGGGGGGTGTCCCCCCTCCCACGGTGAGAACTATTTGCATTTTGATGTTGTAAATGGTGCAATTTGATGCATGTTTTTGCGCGTTTTATCGACGTGAAACAGTCCCACTTGTTTAAGGTAGCAGTATATTTTGATGTAGATTATTATTGAACAATTTGCCTATAAAATGGTATCATTTAAATAATCTTCTTGTATTAATTCTTTTCACTGAATATCATGAACGCGACTGAACCCAAGCGAGCCGAGCGAGCGAAGGGGGAGGGGAGGGTGTGGGAGGGGGTGTCCCCCCTCCCGCGGTAAGAACTTTTTGCATTTTGATGTCGCAAATGGTGCAATTTGATGCATGTTTTTTCGTGTTTTAACGAGTTGAAACAGTCCCACTTGTTTAAGGTTGCAGTATTTTAGTGTAGATTATTATTGAACAATTGCCTATAAAATGGTATATCATTTAAATAATCTTGTTGTATTAATTCTTACACTGAATATCATGAACGCTGTCTGCAGTTCAGCAATCAAACTGAAAAAGCATGCACACGAGGGTGTAGATAGGGGCATATCCCCTCCCACACGGAGGTGATTTTGCGTTTTCAGACCTGAAATTCAGCGATCTGGTGCAAATGTTTGGTGCAATACTTTTTCATAAGTGTTAAAATCACGGAATTTAGCTTTTATTCCGAATGTGCACCATCTGTGTGTATGTATAAAGTCTAGTGAGGTAGAGCTTAGGGGAAGGGGGATTCCCCCTCCCGCCCGCGGAGCTTTTGCATTTTTAGAATTGAAATAAAGCGATCTGGGTATAGCCACAGTCTACTTCTATGCATGGCGGAAGGGGGGGGGGGGAGGAGCGGGCGAGAAGGTAGAAGGCGTGGGCGAGTGTTATCTCCACCCTTCCCTTCCGATGGAGCTTTTGAAATTGAGATATCTCGTTTACGCATATTTGATGGAATCAACATTATTGGGAAATCACCAAAGAAAAAAAAAACGGATGGGGGGGGGGGGGGGGACTGAGGGAGGAAAGGGTCGATTAAAAGGGGAAATTCCCCTTATACATGAGGGAACCTTGAGTTTTCGGAATATAAGTGATAAGTCTTGTGCACTCAGAATTATTCATATTTTCTTTTTTTGTAAATCTAAAAAGTGTATTAAGCTAGGGAAAGAGGCACAGAGGGGTCGTGCTTGGGAGGGGGTATCCCCCTCCCAAGCACGAGAGATTTTGCATATTTTGAATTGAAATTCAACGATCTGGTGCACACTTTGAGTGAAATATTAAAAAAAAATATATCTTATGTGATGAAAGGTTGCAAAGGAGACCCGCTTCATATGCATGCATACAGTATACACGCATTTTTTTTTCGCCTCCCAAATCCCCCGTCCAAATCTTAGGGGGGGGGGGGGGGGCGACCGCCCCCATCGCCCCCCCCCCCCCCCCCGGCTACGCCAGTGGAAGCAGTTGATATTCTGAAAAGGAAATTTTTACAGTGTGAGAAGACGGTCTGAAAACCAGACTTGCGTGAGCACAGCACACACTTCCAGTGGCGTCACTACGGGGGGGGGGGGGGGGGGGGGGGGGGGGCACGTGCCCCCCCCCCCCCCCCCCATCCGCTGGCTAAAAAAAAAAAAAAAAAAAAAAAAAAACCAAAATGGTAATTCAAGGGTTAGCAAACTGCTTTTGAAATCGACATGAAAGGGTGATGAAGAAATAAGATGTTTTTCTAAGATTTCTTTCAACCATAATTAAAGAAGTATTGATAGTGTGAAACAATGTTAAAAAAACCCGGAGCCGACAGAAGATTGTGATTCAGCATGATTCCTGGTTGGCATTAATTCTGAATATAAGCAGGATGTGCGCAGTGTACTCAGAACATCCGAACGGCAAAAAAAAAAAGAAAAAAAAAGAAAGAGTCGCTGCAATGTTGCGCAATGTGATGTAGAATGTACACCTTCGTTATATCAAAGCTAGATCATTGATTTTGCAGTGTTGCTTTACATACAGCTACTAGTCTATATCAAAATGCATTGCATTGCCCATAATAAGACTTGACCTGGGCTATTTCCTAACTTTTCCATGTATATAAAACACACACACAAACACAAACAAGTTAGGGGATGCTCAAAAGTGCAGATTTTGGACATCCTTCCCCAATCATGAATATAAACCGACACCCTTGACTACCAGTGGCGGATTCAGGGGGAGGGGGAAGCACCGGGCGCCCCCCCCCCCCCCTTAAAGGGACTGTACAGTACTGGTTGAGGTGAGGATTCAGGTTTATAACATTACTTAGTGAGATAATGAGAAACCTCTTATGAAATAGAAAAGAGCATGTAATTTTAAGAAGGATTCAACGTTTATTTGACGAAAATTGGTTTTCAAATGGCTGAGATACCCAAAAAAGTGATAATAATAAAAGGCGACAGGTCACGCCTCTTATTGGGATCTCTTTGTTTCACCTTGTTTCTGGATATCTGAGACATTCCAAAACCACTTTTCATCAAATAAACTTTTGACACCCCTTAGAATTGCATGCTCTTTGACATCTCATAGAGTGGTTTCTGAATATATCTCGCAAAAGTTAAAAGCTAAATCCTCACCTCAACCAGAACTGTACACACCCTTTAATTTCCAAAGCGAAAAAAACATAGCTACAAACGGCAGTTTTGGACTGTAATATGTCAAAAATTTTCAAGCTCGCTCGCTCCGCTCGCTCGCATTTAATCTCTATGCCTTACTCGTGATGTTGCTGCCAGGAATTGCCAGCAGTTGCGCCCGGTGCCCCCCCCCCCCCCCTTAATTTTCAAAGCGAAAAAGTATAGCTTCAAACGGCAGTTTTGGGACTGTAATACATGTATGTCAAAATTTTCAAGCTCGCTCTCTCCGCTCGCTCGCAATTAATCGTTATGCCATTCTCCTGATGTTACTGCCAGTAATTGCCAGCAGTTTTGCCCGAT